>MKEJ01030482.1:0-12962 GCA_001753735.1 Embelia ribes
TCATGCATGGTATGAACAACACAGCAGGATCGTAATTTTGTCATTTTATTTTGCCTTTTTTTTAAAAAATGAGAAAAGTTTCTTCCAAAACTTTCATACTCTCAAATTGCATTTAAAAATATGTAATGATGCACTGATAAAAACCGAATCAACCGAACTGCTCCAAACCGCATTTAATCAGATCGGATTTTTTAAAGAAAGTCATCCAAACCGAACCGAACTGCATGCTCTTTTTATTTTTGGATCGGATAACTTTTTGCCTCAAAACTGATCCAAACCGAACCGCAAACATTCTTACGTCTGCTTTTGTGCTGTTTTAGTAGATACGTAAAAGAATGGAGCCATTAATCAATACATTCGGGTTCAGCTCGTCAAGAATTCGACTTAAACTTTGTTCATTTATAAACGAGTCGGGCTTGAATAATAAAATAGGATTTATTAAATAAATAAATCGAGTCTCCATAATTTCCGGTTCGGTTTGTTGAAGGCTGAGATTTGATTGAGTAATTTTAAAACAAAATGATATATAATTTCAAATTTTAAAAATAGATTTACATACTTATACACATATAATTGAATCAAATTTTGATATATATGCTGATAAGTTATTATTAGATGATAACAGGTTCATGTAAATATTGAGTTTTTAAAAGTATTTGGTAACTGAGTTCAAACATTCATGTATATTGAAACGGGCCAAGCTTAACGAGTTGTTAAAACAAGCTGAGCCGGGTCCGAATCTTACAAATATCAAGCGAGCCAAGCTCGAACCGAGCCCAAACTGAATCTTAATGAGTTTGCACCCTATTAAACAAATGAATCGAGCTTGAGCAACCCAAGACTAGATTTATCTTGTCTCATTTTCATCCCTTATTTTCAGATCCGAGTATATGATATGGAAATCAATCTCTTTAAGTTCCTTCATTTTCATGATCCTAGGTAAGTAAAGTGTTCATAGAACGGTTTTCATGTAGCAAAGAAAAAGTTATCTTCGGACCCAAGCCAACTCTAGTCAACGAAATACTACACTAAAAAGTAAAAAAAAAAAATAAAATAAAAATCCTAAAGGGGGTACAAAGAAAATTTTAGAGTTCAGACAGAGTCGCAGGCCCCCTGTCCCATCAGGTCGCCAATGAACTATTTAAAATCAGTTGTAGCCATTGGTTTGAATCTTAAACTCCTGAAATTTGTGTTCGTTTTCTAATTATCTACCAAAAGGGGTAAATTAATGCAAATTTGATGGGATGGGAATTGAAAAATTAAAAACGTTTAAAGTAGGATATCTTACGTTTTTTCTTTGCATTGTAATGCTTTAGAGAAAAGTTGGCATTAAGGCAAAGAAAATGGCTGGGCCTAAAACATGATTGTATGACTTTATAAGTAAGCCAATGGAATAAGTAAAGATTAAGCAAAATGATGGGGAATACATTTTATGCTTTCGGAATAAAGGAAGGGAAGATTTATTATTATCTTAAAAAAATTACTAGAAAAGTAGTTGCACCAAATTCACTATTTTTGGTTGTTGTGTGATGCACTTTTCACCTTATAAAGAACCATGTAGGCTTATAGGTAAGTAAAATATGTGATGACCTCGTAATTTTGCTGCTTCTACAAGCTTTTATTTATGAGCGAGATTACAAAATCAATATTTTCTAAATTGAAATTGATAATTCATTTTTCTCTTTTTTAGGCTACAACATCATAGTAAGAGAATTGAACTAGAATCCACAACTTCAATGCTCAACAGACTTGTACGTTTTATTTTTGTTTTTGGAGCCTTCATGCACTTAAATTATACAATATGTAGTTATATATAATGTACTATCCTGTTTGTCATGAATTTTGTGGGCCCAAGTGAGTTTGCAGGAGTGGGGCCTTTTCTGAGGATAATACCAGCTTCCCCTGTTCTTTGGATTGGGCCCAGATAACCCCATAAAAGCCCACTACTATTACCATTGCTCCAATCACACTGCATCCGAAAAACCAAACAATAAGTCCATGATTCTACTTCGTCTTCCAGCTTGTTTGTTTGATTGCAACATAAAAAAAATAATAATAATAAAAAAAATCAGATTAATAAAAAATCTAGAAGCTATAAAATTATTAGTTTTTTTAGTTCCAAATAACAAATAAATGCAACTAAAAAAATTAAACACCAAAGTCACAACTTTTAAGCAAAATAAATAAAATCTTGTACTTAAAAATTTATCCAAGCAAATTTTTTCTAGCATTACTATATCAGAGCCAATCAATATTTAGCCCCCCTCCCGACTCAGCTAGTTCGAATTGTGGTTTTCAATATTGCCAAAAACCAACTACTCATACTCGCGCTAGTGTCACTACCTTTTCTAGAAACTTTTTTTTTGGAAGGTTCAAGGGGTAGGAGATTCTAACCCATGACCTCCTATTTGTGAGGCTGGGTTATGGCTACTAGGCTACTCCTAGTGGGTTGACTTTTCTAGAAACTTACTATTGTGAAGTCGCTATGAATTTGAAGTATTCAATAATCCCATTTATTTTCTCACATATAAAATCTGAAAATTGCTAAAGTGAAGTTTATCATGTATAACATCAACTACATATTTAGGGAATGGGGGGACTAAGGGAGAAGGAAAATGATTACCTTCCAACATAGAGAGTGTCTCCAAGGAAAATAACCCCTAGTAAAGCAGCAATTGCAATGCCCACTGGCTTGAACATGGCTACAAACACTGGACCTTTCTTGTGTATGCACCATGTTTGTGCTGAAAATGTCACCACCCCTCCAAATACAGCCTATACAAACATATATATAATAGGTACACACCACCTCCTTGCAGAGCTATATAGAGAAATACTACAATTTAAAGTTAAATGCCTTACAGAGTAGATGACGGAGAAGAGCTCAAAATCCGGCTTTAGTTTCCAAGCTTTTGGGTTTTTTGCTTCTGCAATCAGTGTTAGTCCAGCACATTGAATGGTTCCGAACAAACAATAGAATGCTACAATTGTTAGCTCTGATGGGTAATCTTTAAGAATCGCTGCCTGCAAAGTCATCATGTGGATAAATATATAAGCTTATTGTGAGCCAAAACTCATGTTTTAGCAAGAAACATCTACACATGAGATGATAAAATACTAGCGAGTTTTCAAATACTTCTCCTTTGTGTGTAGAATTTTCAGTTCAGCAGGGTATAGAAACTCTCATGAGTCGCTATCTTTTCTGTAGAAAAGGGAAAACAAAAACAAAAGCACTTGAAAGAATAATGGTTTAAAAAAGGTCACACCAGAACATTTATTAGAAACGTATCCTTAAGTTACGGATACTTCTTGTAAAGCAACTTTACTCAGTAGACTTCAATTTTGAGATGAAGTTCTTCACCATTTGTTTCTTTTGGTTATACGCTGTGTTCGGAGCAAGAGTTTGCCCCTGAAGAAGGTAACGGACATAAAATGTCCTCATGTTCATGATTTTCCATGAAACGATCATCTTTTCCATCACATTTTCTGATGACAAATCCTCTCGCCAATGATACCATTAGTCTTCCCACTTCTTCTTAAGAAATAAAGTTAAATGCTAAATAAGCCAAACTTTCTCCAAGCAATAAAGTATAAGCTAACTTCAAAAGCTGATGTAATACCTGAGAAGTGTTCCATATTGAAATAGATAGGCTAGCAGCTGCAAGAAAAAGTCCTCCAACAACCCAATTGCTTTTAATTGCCAAGAAGTTAGAAAGTGATATAATGGAGTGAGAAGAATCATTAGGAAGAAGTATTGGTGAATGAATTGGCAAGGACCCAATTGGAGGACCCTTGTAGAGGGTTACTATTAATGCCCCTGAGATTGAAACTAAGGTACCCAAAATTTTTATCTGGCTTCTTCTGGTTCTCAAATCTACCTTCTCCATCCTAAACACAAGAAGCAAACAAATGAATCAACCGTATGCAAAAGGTCATGAAAGATTTGAAGTTATAAGACTGTTTACGTTAAGATTCAAGTCCAGCTTTAACTCATCGAATCGTGCATAAAACGTTATGAAGGATTTGAAGTTTTAAGATTACGCAGGTTAGAATTTTCATAAAGAATAGCGATTTTTGTAATTTGGTTGAGCAGTTAAGGATGTGGTGCAACCTAGTAAACATTTTGATGAGAAAATTCGACTTCCATACTATTGTCTTTTCTAAGTTTTCAATGCATACCAAAAATCGGCACTTCTTTAAAGCCAATCACGGAAATCGAAGAATACGGTATATGACTAGATACATCTGTTAACAAAATGCTAACTTTACGAGCGTCTTTTTCAAAAGATAAGGTCAATTTGAAATGACAAGATAGAAACTAACATAAAGATGGAGCCGAATCAAATTCCGTTCATTAATATCTAATCCTGGTTTTTTAAAAGTTTCAATTGTATTAACTCCAAAAAAATTACAGTGAAGTACAACGCTCTGTCCAACCAACACTACAACATCTATAACTCAACTAGCCTAAGCACAAATTACATAATCAATTAATACTCAAGGCTAGACTAGAAAAATACTACAGAACACAAACTAGCCTGATACAAAATAAATAAACAATTAAGACAATATACCAAGCTAGAAATATACAAAAACACATAGCAGGTCGATCCAACCAAGTCGCACCCTAAATAGAAATCAAGCACAAACTTTATTCCTGGAGAAGAATATTTGCATCCACTGCCAAAGGTCTAAAACTCACCAAACAGATTGATAGTTTGTCCTATTAGTCTCCACTACTCGACATCCAAGCCCCGTTACTCCTAACCAAGGTCAATGACCAAATATCACCGCCATGTCCTTGAGAAAATAAAACTTAAAGTGCAATACAAAAAAATTCCCGATTCTCAAGAGTTAGGCCATTAATATCCAATCCGACAATAGCGCACCAAAAGATTAATACACTCATCTGCATAATTTAACTTACTCCGGACAGTCGTTAAGCAGCAATGCAGACTACATAAATTTAATGCCAGATTTTGACACAATCTAATTTCGCATCATCAATCTCAAATTGATGAAGAATTACTCTACATTTCATTACATTTATAAAGCTTGTGTGAAAACTGCAAACTTGAGCAAACACTCCTTTTCTAATGTATTTGAAATGTACCCTCTAAATATATGCCAAACTCTATTGCACATTTTGGGGAGAAATTTCACTAGGTACTAAGCAAAAAAACTTTCATTTCCATCCAATTTCTACAAATGTTTTGGAACTATTAAGGCCACAATCATAGATACAAGTTGCATATACAAAAGAAACAAATAGAATAGAATTCACCTGAAAATAACAGCAAGCAAGAAGGTGAAAGCAGGGATCAAATTGCTCATAGCAGATGCTAGTGTTGGTGAGCTGTAGTTCACCCCTGTGAACACACAGTTTTGCACCACTGTGATCCTGAATGTTAAAAAAATTCAAAATCCGTTTCCTTAGAAATGAATGATTAACACCTATGCTACATAGTACTCTGATGAAGAAGTATACCCAATGAGGCTGAGGAGGAAGAATTTAATCAGTAAGGACAAAGTCAGAGGCGGCCTTTTCCCCCTGTAAATATCAAACAAATTGCTATAATTACACAATGGAATGATGGTTACATCAAGGTGGGGTGGGAATTTAGATTTGAATAATGCAAGATGGCAGCCAGTCGACCTACTTGCTGAGTGACTCGAGCACTACTCAGTAATTATCTGCATTGATCTTGGGTTTTGAATGAAACGACTTCAAATTTGTTGATATACTCGATTCAAGTTTCGAGTAGAGCCCATTTTAATACCTTAAAAAATGAATCATGTTCTTTTTGCCAGGGGTGAACCAATCATTTTGAATTTATTAATCCAACTTTATCTCGTTTTTTTTTTTTTGGATAATTTGGGTTCGGGTAATTCGGGTCGGATATTTTCCGAATTACCCGAATGCTCACTACTATTCAGACCTAGAGATTGTTTTGGAAGATTGTAATTACATTCGAAGGGAAAATAAAATATATTCCAGTTTCTTTGGCATTTAACATTAAAGAAGATATCATTCTGCATTTATGGCCCTACAGAATATGATGAATTTGATGGAAAGACAAGGATCTTTCATCTTTGTCGTGTCTTTTTTGCTTTAGTGTTATATTTGTTTTCGGTAGGAGAACAGATCACTTTCCAACTAACCAAAAGGATACTCGAATTAATTCCCACAAAAACTGTCTCAGAAGTTTCTCTAACCTGTTTTGCAACGACATGGGCATTCTAGCTAAGGAGAGAACATTCGTAGGAAGAATAGGTAAGATGCTCTTAATAATAGTAAGACGGAAACCTCCAGACGAATATTGTCTATTCTATGAAACCCCATTCCAAACATATTTATACTTAAAACTTAGCTCCCAAAGGAAGACCAAAATCTGGAATAATGGTGCTCTTGGCTAGATCAAGAGTGTCTCAGGTCCATCTAATTTGGGTAAAATAAGAGTGTCATAAGCAAAACAAAATCTGAGGAATGGAGCAGACACCTGTGAAGTACTAATGTGAGAAATAATCTTTTTCATGCAAGCTAACACTCTCTACCTAACAAACTCAAACTGTCTATCACGTGATCTCTCGAAATATCCCCACGTTTTCCTCTCATAACCTACCTTTATTTTCATATTTCAGATTCTCGAACGCTGTGCTTCCTTCTACACCAAACCTAACACCTCATGCCTCTATCTCCTCACCTTTATTTCAAATTTTTCATGCCCCTCTCCTTTCCATCTCTTTACTCTCAAGAAACTTGCAAAAAAGATGTGTTACTAGAGTCAGATAAACTTTTTCTATTGGATTGAATAATAGTATCGGCATACTAAGATAAGTCTTATCTTTTTCTATTTTATATACGAAGAGAAAAATCAATTGTCGGGCTCCCTATTAGACACTCTACAAGACCCATAAACCAAAACAATCAAAGGATTCTACTAGCCCATATGATTATCTCCCACTACAATATTTTATTTTCGAAATCTAAAACTGCATGATACTATAAAGTATAAACAGCCCCAGCCCATTGATCACAATATTAGTGAAAGTATTAACTTAGATATCATAACAAGACATCGGTTTCTCTTAAATGAGTCCCTGTCGTGCCCCGAATCTCGAGATCCGGAAAATGCTAGTATTTTTACTTTTTAAAGAAAAAGAAAAGAAAAATGTGTATATTTTGAAAGAAAAGAAAAAAAATGGAAAACATCGCTAATGTCGCATTCGCCACATCTCATTCTACATCATCCACATCAGAGCCAAAGTTTTAAATAACGGTGGCGGTGGCTGAAACAGTAGCGGTGGCAGTGTGACGGTATTGGGGTGCAACGGCCATAGCATAGCGGAACTGCAAATTTTGTTCAACTTCGCTCGACTCATCTGAACTTCAATATCATGTTAAATTTTTTCATTTCTTAATGATTTAATACTTTTTTATTTAAATATTTTTTATATGTTGAAATTATTAAGGATAAAAGATCATGTTTCATACAATATAAAATTATTTAAAATAGATAATAATCACTTGCATCAAATAAAAAAATAATAACATCAAACTTATATTTTAGACTATTTTATTCTACATTCAAAAGGAATGGTATAAAGGAAAATAACTTACTTCTTAATTCTCACCACTGGTGCCTTGTCATGCAGTAGGAAATATATATGAGAAATATCCTCCTTTAATTTCACTTTATTGCCTTTCTTAGAAATAACTTGGTTGAAAAAATGGAAATTACGGTTGCACAAGGTCATCATAACTAACGGTCCGCATAAAATATGACAATGGATAATTCTCTCGTGTACTATCATCATAAGGAAAATAACTAAAAGAAGTGGGATACATGCTTGATAAATTAGAATAACTCTGACTATCATTAATGAAAGATGGTTAACTCTTATTGAAGCCATATTCTCCGAAATTATACATTTTTTGACTAATCAAAAGATCTTAAATTTTGCTTATTCTTATTTTAATCTCGTGTGTAAACATTATAAAACTTGAAAGTTTTTCTTGGAACTCGCGGTATGGGATCTCTGATGACAATATCATCACCTATTTTTTTGTAATCCGAAATTTACACGAAATTCATTATCATCCCTTGTATAATTATGATCACCTTCTATATCATTTCCTCTATCATCTAATGACAATTTTAATCTTTTTATTACAAAAATTTGGCTTTATCCTTCTACCCACTCTCTTTCACTTTCATGATATTACTATTCTAAAAACTTTTTTAACCATTTATGAATTATTTAATGAATCATTTTAATATTGTTATGATGAATTTTCTATATGTCTAATTCCCAAAATTACATTGTTTATTTTTTAAAATTTTAATTGGTTTATCTAATAGTCGTAACGACTGATCTGGTACCGTAATGATTGATATAACGGACAAACGGTCATTACAGTTGTGAATTTCATTCTTGCCGTTATAACGACTCATAATGGTTTCAGAGGCAATCAAAACCTTAGTTTTCGTGAATCAAGAAAGTATAATGAGAATCAAATCATGAATACCCAAAGAATCTTGGCCTAAATAATAAGTTAGAATTATTTTATCTATTTAATTTTTTTTTGACAATAATGAGAATTAGAATTGAAAAGATAGAAACTCAACCTATAGATTGAGTAATTGGCAAAGGCAAATATGAAAATTTGTAGCAATCCCAACTATGTATGGTTAGGCAAAGAAATGTTGAACGAGCAACCTCACTGGGCGTGCCATCATAGTGGTGAGAGAAGGAAACCCCTCATCGTACATCGTCTGAGTGAGGGATAGGAAAGTGTTATATATCTTCCTATCACTAAAAATTTGTTTATTATGTTACTTTTGCTCTAATAACATGTGTCAACATTAGTTTTTTCATACGTATTTACAATAATTTTTAACATGTATGGCCATCAATTTAACAATCAGAATACCAATAGGAATGAAAAAATCTTACTCAAATACCCAAAAACAGAATTCCTTGCGTATAACTCTTCAAAAAGTATCCTAATAAAAAATATTATTTTAAAAATATTATCACAATAAGATTCCAACAAATCTAAATTTCATATAATAGACTTCAATTTTTCAACAAAACTAGAAAAATACATAAATAAAGATGTCATATAAAAAACTAAAAATTTTGAAAACAACATTTCAAAAATTTTAAAATAATTACACAAGAACAAAACATTATATATATAGCCCCGTGCATCACGCAAGTTCAACTTTGTTATACATAGAATTAATATATTGAATCTATTAATTACAAACCTTTAAATCCTTACAAGTTGAATTTGGTTGAATTTTGTAGTTAAGTGTGTTCATGCTGAAGAAATCTCAAAATGAGTGGGCCTTGGAAATTTCCAAAACACTGACCAAAGAAAATATTTAACTATATAGAGACATGCTTACTGGTGGTATTAGCGCCAAACCCAACCAAAATTGTGGGGCCACAAAGGATGTGTGTTCTTTAAGATGGTAGATAAACTTGGTTGTGCATAGAAGGGCGTGGAAGCGGGATGTGCGTATGTGCGTCGAGCAATGCTGGGAGAACTATAATCCTGGTAGGCTACCATATTAGGTCATCTACCACAATAGTGAGGACGGAAACTGCTCGTTCCACATCGCAACGGTGAGGGATGAGGAAGTGCCAACAACTTTTTGGTACTCCTGAGAGGATGCTATGAGATGTGTGCTACGAGTAAGCTTCTAGGGATAGTTAATGAGCTAATGTGAGAAGTAACTATCTAGTCACTTCTCACTCACTTTCAGTAGCTCTATACACATTTTTGAAAGTCTCCATACCCTACCGGGAAGTGAACGGAGATGGATGTTAACCCTCGTAGACAGACTCTCTAAGCACGGAAGTACCATCCTACTTATCCCACCCAAAGGAGGGGGAGGAGGAAGTAATATATGATGGTCAATAACAATCCTACTTTTACATCATGAGTCTATTTATATAACCAATTTTAAAGTCACATGAGTGTCGAGTTTGGTTGGAACTTTGTAGTTTAAGTGTGAATATATTAGAGCAATTCCATGGTAAGTGACCTCACAGTTAGCTTCAGCGCTACAGATAAATTTGCCCGAAGTGGAAAATGTTAGCATTACGTGAAGACACTGCCATTACAAAAATCCACCCCAAAGAGATCCATATTTGTATATGATTCTTGAGGTGTTTCTCTTGGTGAGAATTTGTTGTCTAATGGTTTGAAAATATTGAAACCGCTCGACAGTTTCGCCTATATCAGGAATAAACTTACTCCGTTTATTTTTGAGGAAGAATTTAGCTAACAACAAGACTGAACTTGGTGGGATTGCGAGTAATGGTGAGGAGAAAAATGAGGAGAGTAAGATCAACAGTGAAAGAAAGAAAGTTCAACAATTGGGAGAGGGTGACTTTTCATAAAGAGCATTTTCTTTATCCGTTGGATCATAATAAGGAAGATCTAACCGTTGAAAATAAGAGACTGAGATCATTTTTAACTCATATATACCCTTGTTACAAATGGACAAATCACACGCATCCAATTTATTACGGATGCGTACTAAAGTATTAATTAAACTAAATCGAGAAAATGAAAGAGTCATGCACTAAGAAAATATTGTACGAAGATATAAGACACATCACCTAAATTGGTTGGTATTTGTGATATTTTCTCCCTGAGAAATTGAATCCTTTTCATTGATCTCATACAATTCTTCAGCATTTTCTGGTAACTGCATCCTCTGGTTTTTGACAGACACAACGATGACCTACATATATCAAAATATACATTATGTTAGACTCTCGCATACAGAGTTGCAGATAATTTTAAGAGCATCATTTTGTGTTTCCCATTTTTGATGTATGAATTGATTTGTATATCAACATTCACTTCATTGAATCAATAAAACATAAATCTACTTGAACTTTTTCCTCGTAGCAATGCTAGCCTACCCACATCAACACCTCCAATTGTAGCTCTTCCTCATATATATTTGTGGCACAATTATGGATGGGTAAATTGACACTAACATGGAAGGGAATGATCCTTTAAAAAATCAACTGGAGCACTTTTTAGTTAATTTTACAAAGTTAGATTAGTTTTAATTTGATATAGCGGTTGGCAATGAAAAACTATTTAAGTCTCATCTGCTCAATCAAATTTCAATCGTTTAAGTGAGAACGAGCTTTAATTAATTCTTAAGGAAGCCTTCCATCTCGCTATGACCAATGATCGAAACATCAATTGCGTTTGTCATATGTGGGGAGAGGACTTCGGACGAAGTACCAATGGGGTACTTGTCTAAGGGTGCAACTAACAGTCACATCTTTTATCTAGATCATCCATGGTACTATAAGATCAGTACCACCTTGGATGCAAAGAAACCTTCCATAGGGAGATGGTTATTACCTGCACAACCCTTACAATGGGACTATCACCAGGCACCTTGAGCCGATAAAAAGGCTTCCCAAACACGAGACTAATAAAGCCACCAGAAGACAACGCAATACATATCAAGAAACCCATCCACTGACTCCTGTTGTTCGAATTGGTCTGCACCCAGCGCCGCCAGTGCTCCCCTCACACTGCCAGTCCCAATTGCTAGTAAGAAGAGAGATGCTAGAACATGAGGGCTATGCTACATGACACGCAGCTTGATTTACCACACGCCTGCAGTAGGAGGGAGGAATAGTGTGCTTGGATTGCCATCATTGCCAAACCCTATGAATGATTTAAAAAGAAAAAAACAAACAAAAAGACCCATGTTATGATTTTATCCTTTTTATCAACTAAAAACAGAAATAAAATTCTCCAAAGATTTGAAAATATAAATTGGCTCGGTAATAGTCATTGGCGGACTGAAGGGATGATACACCCCCACCCTCACACCACAAAAACACCACTAATGAATTCTCCAAAATTGATACGGATTAAGTATGCATAGTTCAAATATTTTACTATTTGACCTCCCCTTGAACTTTTTCTTTTGGAAAGTAATATTTCAACTTTTGAGGTTGACCTCCCAATCACCAATTCTTGGTTTGCCATTGACAATTGTTAAGTAGGTTTGAATAATTAAATTTCTTATTAAGGCGATGGTTTCCCTACTAAATTGAAATTGATCTTGTATTTGTTTGTGATTTTAGATCACAATCACTTTACCAAAAGGATCCTTTATATTGTCACTATGAACTAAACACTTAAAATATAGCATATGATAACAACTAGTCTTTTAATTAATGCCATAATTTTTAGTGACAAAGTTTACTAAATAAATCAGTGCATTAGAGAGTGTTTTGTGTTCTTATTTTGCCACACCCCGAATTCCGAGGATTCGGAAAAATGCTGAGTGTTTTTCCTTTTTAAAGAAAATAAAAAAGAAAATATATATATTTTGAAAGAAAAGAAAGAAAATGGAAAACGCCGCTAATGTCGCAATTGCCACGTCTTATTCTACATCATTCATATCAGAGCGTGCAAAGAAAATATATAGAGAGAGCCTGTCAATGTATATAAACCAACACTAATAATAAAAGTAAATACCTTATTTATATTAAACATAAAAGAGAAATGCTCGTTAATATATAACATATTACACCTTATTCTAACTCGAATACATGATACCTCTTAAGGTTACAACAAGCAGTAATATGCAAAAGATACAACAAACTACTACATCAACAATACTAAGGCCTCGAATAATACATCATTATGAATGAGTCCAAACAAAATAAATCAAAAGTAAGTCTTCAAGGCTATTTACAACATGCACATCCGAATCTCAAGGACGACCTTTACTCACCTCTGCATTTGCATCACAATTTGAATACATTATATGAAAGGGAAATGTACGAGTTAATCTACTAAATAGCACGATAAATGTTATGGTATGCGGTGCCTCAGCATATAAACATGAACACACATGTTACGTATGAATGTGATGCAATGCTATGCCAACACACACACA
>MKEJ01030483.1:0-10279 GCA_001753735.1 Embelia ribes
TATCGGGAGCTATGTCTAGCGACTAAAGTTACGAATAAGAATATTTGAAGCCCAATTATATTGTTACAGGTACTGCTTTTGTCAACTTTTTATTGCGATTCTTAAATTTTATGTGAATATACTATTTATAATTTTTTTTCTTATTTTTACAAATGGGCATAGATCATATTCAGTAACATTAGGCCATACAATGTGAACAATCTAATTGCATACCCTTATAAGCCAAATATGCATACATATCCCTATGGGTATAGGTAATGTTTAAATTCTTCTTATATGTTGATATAAGTTATAATTATTTTTAGTGGACGCCAATTTACTTCGAACACCATGCTATTAAAAATCATTTCGCTTTACGGGAACGGCAAACAAAATTGGCAATTATTTTTTTCATTAGCATCACAAAAATGGTAAAGGAACCACAATGGCAATTACTAAAATGCCAATTTTCCTCCAATTACTCCATCTTCAATAGTATTCATCTTCTTCAACAATTATTCATCTTCTTTAACAATTATCTTCATCTTTTTCATCTATTATTCTCTATTTATCTTTAACATTTTAGACTTTAATCTTAAATACTATTGCATCAAACATCTTCATCTTTTTCATCTATTATTCTCATCTTTCGCCTTCTTTTTATCTTTCTCTCACTATTTATTCTTCATCCCCATTGTAACGTCCTTGAAATTACGAGTAAATTTTTTACATTTGATAATATTATGTATCTCGTTATAATATTATTATTGCATTAATGGCGAGACCATAGTGGGGTATCATGGGTGTTGTGAGGAGACTTATGTATATCGAATTAGTCTCATTATATTTGCTAAGTATGAAATTCACATTTAGATAACCGTTAGTTAGTTGTGAATTCTTGTGAGTTATCATTTGGATGAGAGCATTGAGAGTCTTGTGATTTGTGAGACTTGGTGAGTCAAATGTGATATTATACATTGCATTAGAAAATTATGTATATTAGTGAGTTTATGTGATGATTATATATTGCATTAGAATAAATGTGCATTGGTGGATTATACGTTTTGTTAGCATTGTGAGTATATTGAAAGAATTGTTATTGTGTGTTGATGTGAGAAATTGTGAGAATGGATGTGAGTGTGAGATTGGTGAGGTTTGTGAGTTAGTGAGAAATTGTGAGTTAATGTGGGTTGGAGAAAATATTGGAGTTAAATGTGTTGATATGTGGGAAATGGTGTGAGAATGTAGATATTGGTGTGGGACCATAAGGCGAGAGTTATGAGTGAAAATGGTCATGGGAAAGCTTAGAAATTCTGCAATTTCAGTGAGCATTTGCAGTCTGGATGAGCCGTTTGAACCGTATAAGACTGTTATTAAAATAGTAGAGCCATTCAAACGGTATCCAGGAGCCGTTCGAACGACAGTTCCTGATAAGGTCAGATTCGCTTTTTCAGACTTAAACATGTGTGGAGTGATATATTTTCCATTTTCAGTGAGCATTTTGTAAAGAGAGAGAGAAAGTGATGAAATGGAGAGTGTAAGACTTTGAAGATGGATGATTTAGCTCGAGGGTTCGGATTCGGAAATTAGCTACATATTCGGACTCCCCAACACCTAGGCTCCGTATTGACATAAGTTTCCCTGTCTATCTCACTTGTTCTCAACACCTAGATTTACGTGCTAGGTACGAATATTGAAATAAAGTTGATAATCACACTCCTTATGATTTATAGAGCATTTTTGTCTATAAACTCATAATGATTCGTTATTGTTTGATAGATCAAACTTGAGGTCAAGACTTTTTAATGTGAGCTTACGTGGAGGCTAATAAAGCACCGTAAAGTACGAGTAGTTGACAAAATAGGAATGTGTGTGTGAGTTTAGACGAGAAATTAATTGTGTGATTAGGGTTATATTTAATGCTTTCTAGTAGGAATAATTATATTAATTCTTATGAGTTAGAATTAGTCTAAATTAAATGAAAGCGTGATAAGTTGAGAATTATGTGATTTATGTGGGAATGGTATAGTAAGATATGACATGCAATTATATAGAGATGTATGAATTTCATAATAGTGAGAATTGTGTGATTTATAATAATATGGGAATTATATGAATTTCATATAGGGACGTATGTAATTCATGATTGTGAGATATGACATGATTATGTAGGTTTTACATGAGATATATACTTGAGATGTATCTTATTTCATGATTATGGGATTTATTATGATTATGCAAGATTATATGAAATATACATGGAGACAAATTATTTCATAAGTTGTGAGATATGATATGAAAATGTGCGATTTTAATATGGAATTTTTTCGAGATGTATTATTTCATATTGTGAGCATTTTGCCTAACATGATTGTGATTATACGAAAAGTGGGTTTTTAATATTAATTTATCAAAGTGAGAAAATGTGGGTTTTGAAAATGTAATTTTCAAAAAGTGAGTAATTGTGGGAAAAAGTGGGATTTTGAAAATGTAATTTTCAAAAAGTGAGACTTGCAAGTATGTGAGTAATTATGGGACTTGCAAGAGAAAATGAGACTTATGTGAAAAAATGGGCTTTGTAAGAATGGAAATAAAATGTTGAAAATGACATTTATGTGTTAGTTGCATACATTGTAGGTTTGAGTCATTTTCTATTTTTTTTCGAGACTGTATCTATTTTTATACAGTGAAAAAAGACAAAGAGAGGACTCGGCACGCTATCGTGAAAGTCGAAAAACTTGATCAGGGATACACTATAATCTATCTACAGTAAGTATTGTGGGGGGCAGATTATAACATAGGATATAAGATGTAGACCTATGATTTTTATACAAACCGTGAGAAACACTTGTCCCAACTTTTATAGTAAGATATGGGGTTATGAGTCTTTGTGTGAGTTTATGGGTACGTGTGTGAGTTAATGTGGGCATTGCATTGTATCGCTATTGTATTTTATTTTATTATCATGATATGACATAGATATTGCACTTGCGAACGTTGCCCAACATTACACGTATTATCTTATTTGGAGACTAACTCGTACACACCATTCTCTACTTTTGTAGATGCTTATTATACATGTGTCGAGACTAGTGAACCGCACCAATGATGATGATTGTGAGCCTGTATATATTCTTTTGTATTCAGGGTTTATAGCCTCATTTCATGTATATTATTTCCAAAGGTTTGTAGGATGTATTTTGTTTATTCATTAGTAAGATTATTCAGACATGTATATTTTGTGCTCAAGGGGCTTGAATATTACCTTCCATTGTTGCTTCACTAGTGAGATACCATGTTAGGAATAAGAACGAAATATAATATACATTATCAAATGATTAGAACAAGTAGTTTATTTGTATTTTGTAAACAGGAAGTTTACGTTTGTTATTATCATATTGATATTTTATTATGCGCACTCTGATGGATGGATGATGTAAAATGTGAGATGGGAAGTGGGATATTAGTGTGAATTCTCTATTTTTATTTTTAAAACCAAATAAAGTTTTTTGTTCTCTTTTACCTTAAAAGGGAATGCACTCACCCTCCAATACTTCTAGCAGGTTCGGGTCTTGTCTTGAATTTTCTAAGAAAATTGGGGCGTGACACATGGCTTTAAAACCTATTGTTTAACTACATGGTCTAAAACGTATGTGATCATTTCAAAGCCTAAAACTTATGTTATTTTTATTGTTATAATTTGTAGCATGTACATTAGTATTTTCATGCGGAGAATGTAAACTTCGTTGGTAATCGTAGTAAGTTATGAAGATTTGAAAACGATGATATTGAAGATTTGAAAAAGGATGATTTATGAGTTTTGGAAAAAGATTTTTGAGATTTGAAGAGTTTGAATTGGAGATTAATAAATTATGCATTCGAAGTATTTAAATGTGTAACTCGTGGCTTTAAAAAAGTTTGTTTTTGTTGATTTAAAAAGTATAATTTATCGTAGTTATATTGGCAGTGTATGATTTTTCGTAGTTATGTTGGCAGTATGTAAGATTCGAGGACAAGTTCGCAGAGTTGACAAGCGACCTGACGGCTTTGAGTCCGGTTTATGACTTGCACATGCGCGTCTCGTGCTATGTTATAAGCATGCAAAGAGAGTATATTTGCACCAATTATTTATAAAAATGAGAGAATATGAGTTGCCAACTTTTTATAAATGGGCAAAGAGAGTATATTCGCCAAAATGCGGAGTTCGAGATTTATGAAAAGGAGAGGGCATGAGATGTCAACTTTTTATAAATTGCGAATAGAGTATAATAGAAGAAGATTTTGGTATTAGGTATTCGTTATTCGATGTATTTAGTATTCGGTATTATATTTATATATATATGTGTGTGTGTGTGTGTGTGTGTGTGTGTGTATAGGTTGGCTATATGTATAAACATGTTACTATATTTTCGTTGTTATAGTTGGGAAGGTGGATATGTTCGTTATCGTTGTATTTATTTTCCTTTCCTTTCTTTTCTTTTTCTTTTTATCTCATGTCCCCGAATTTGAGAAAATTCAGGGTGTGACAATATTATTTGAATTATGATAACAAATAAGTAACTAAGATCCGATTATGTTTTTTCTTTCACGGAGTTATTAGAAAAGTAAACACATACTAAATTGAAGATATTATTTGAGAAAAGTAACTAAGATCCAATAGTATTTCTTCTTTCACCGAGCTATGAGAAAAGTAAACCCATACTAAATTTAAGGTATTATTTGAATTATGATAGCAAATGAGTAACTAAGATTCGATTGTATTTTTTATTTCACGGAATTATGAGAAATTAAACTCATACTAAATAATGAAAAAAATAAACTCATAATATTTGTTTAAAAAGAACTTAGTTTCAATCACAAATATTATTACATGTGAACAAATAATATTCTTTTTTTAGAAAATAAAACCTTATATTGAAATAACATGTAACGCATGTACTCAAACATTTAATTACACCTTTGAGGAACCAAACAAATCATTAGTTAAAAACTTATGTAGCTCAATTTTTAGGTTAAATCTCATCTGCAATGATGTCCCCTTTAATAGCTGAAAATTTCATTTTCGTTCCTAAATAAACTTGAACTGATTTCGGAAAATATATTTTGGTTAAGATCTATTTTAGGATTATGAGTTACTTTATTTGGGAAAATGAACGCATTCCCGTGTAATCGGTTGACATCTCCTTCAAATTTGACTTTAGTTAGAAATTGAGAACTGCTTTCCACAAATTTTTGGCTAAATACCAAATATTTATTGTTCAAAATAATGATAGTGTCCTTCAAGTTGAATCTAATCCTCAATCTTTTTCATTGTTTCTCCTTTTATATTTTCTTAGTATTATTTATTCTAAAATTATAAATAAATTAACTTATAATATATAAATAATTTTTAATACCAATACATATTTAGCAAATAGATAATTTTACATTTCAAATCAATGTAATTTTTATTTTTCATTCATTCATATACCTGATAGAACTAATAAATAAATAAATATAGATAATTGTGTAAGAATAATATTGAATGATTGTACTGTCATATTGTTAAATATGTAATCGTATTATAAGTCATTTTATATATTACAAGTTAATTTATTTAAAATTTTAAAATTAAAAATATTAAAATGTCATAGAAGGTGATATAATGAATAGGACAGAGAATCTGGACTCCTCCAAGTTGTATGATTTATTCATGCCATATTTTATGAATATAGGACAGGACTAAATATTTGCTAGAAGAACTAAAACACATTTTATAATTTTGAACAATCACTAAAAAATCCTATATTTTATAGATATAATTTTTGCCCATGTATAATAAATTTTAGCTACTCGTAAAATCCCAATTTGATTCCTGGTCAAGCTGGTAAGAAACTTTTGACAAAAAGACAGAGAACTCTAATGTTCTACAAACACAAACAAAAAATTTATGAAGTTTTTATACAACATGACTCTACAACAAGCTCTTATTAATTCAGTTATTGGATGACATTTTTTACGTATATCTCCAAATATAAAAGATATTAATAAGACGTCATTTCCATTTCACTTAATAAAAAATGACTCCTAAAAATATTCTCTCTACGGTACACGTAATTCCAAGTTGACCTAATCCCAACTTGATTTATAAAATTTGTTCTCAGCTCCAGTGGGATATTTTCAACTAGACCAATATAGAAAGACTTGTACATTTTCTCATCCCAACTACATTAAACAAGCATAACATTTGTAAAGTTTTTATTAAACTTGAAAGTACAAGAATGCAATTCACCTTATAATTTTGTAACAAAAATTATTATATTAAAAATTATAATTTAATTAATATTAACTTACACATATTTTATTAAAAGATAATACTATATTTTTAGAAATTTAAGTTTATGATCATCAAATTAACAAAAGATAGGATTAAATAGATCACAATAACACGGAATATATTTTTAAGAGGTAATACTATATCTTTAGATATTTAAGTTGATAATTATTAAATTAATTTATCTAAATTAGTTGTTATCACATCTTTAAAAAAAATATATGGTCATGGTTCAACTTAATTAAAAGGACACACATCACACGATCTTAACGATTATTTGATATCAATATAATTTATTTAAATGCATATGATATTTGATTCTTACATATTCTAATTAAACATTAAATTTTTTTTTACAATAAAATTTTTCTTATAGTACATATATAAGATAAATAAATTTCTTATATGATAGAAAATAAGCAAGGAATGATATCTTTTACATGCAAATGTAACACACAAAAAATTTTAACATTGGTATAAACCGTTGACGGATGTCCGAAGAAGGTAAAGTTATTTTTAAGAGAGTGTTTAAAATAAGGTTGAAAATTTTACAGCTTGATAGTGTCTTAGTATTTTGGGCAAATATATCTCCTGGACCCTTTATCGAAATGGCTATTATAATATATTTTGGGAAAAGGAATTCAATTTCCTACAACTTTTATGTTTTGAGAAATTGATTTCGGGGAAATTAGTCGATCGATTCTAGCAGTGACTGTAAAGCCCTATAAATGAAAAAGAAAATAAAAAGGGTCTAATCATAATATAATTGTAATTTAGGGGGGCTAATAGGAAAGTGAATATTCTTCTTTCCTCTTTATGTGTAATTGAACACTCAATCCTTACTTTCACAGAAAGAACAGAGAGAAAGGTAAAGAAGAAGGGTAACACAAAACCCATTGATCTGAGAGGAAGAATACCGCACGTGATGATCTAAAATGTAGATTCAGACTCCTCGTCTTGTTCTCGTCATTTTAATGTAAGTATAATCCCCTATTTTTTCGGGTTGTTCATATCCGTTATTACTCTAATTCATCATAATTGAGGTCTAATGACGAATTGATGTTAAAATTGTCATTAATGATAAGAATTTTTGTCCAATTTTGGTTGTAGGCTCGTGTTTGGGTGATAAGCTATAGAGGAGAAGGTTAGGGGTGATTTCCAAGCTTTTCGAGAGAATTGTTTTTGGTCATTTAGATGTATATGTTAATGAAATATGGATGATGTAGAATGATTTGTTTGTGTTTGGGAGATGTTTGGTCGTATTTTCGTGGATGGAATTCATATTTGGGAAGAAGGGGATTTTGTCTGTATGAATTAGTTTTAGTCCAGACGAGGTACCACTTCGTCCGAACGAGTTCCCCTGCTTTAACATGTTTGATCTATTTTCTACATAATTAGATGAAATGGAAAAGAAACTTTATAGTATGAAGTAAAACATGGCGTATGCTTTAGGATATGATAATAATGTGTTGTTTGTCATAGAAGTACGTCTAGTCCTTGAGCTATATTTGGATATTAGACTGTCCGGGAGTATGAGTCGATTTTGGGTGTTTAGTACCAACCTTGAGTATGTTGCATGGAGACTCAGGATGGAGAGGGCTATCCACAAATCCTTACGCATAAAGCCTTGAGATGTAGTGCCCGAATCGGTTGTTGGTTGGAAGTATCGATTATTACATTACATGTTGTTTAGTGTTCGATAAGTAAGTTGTGGGCTTTTATCATAAATTTATGTTTACTTGTTGTAATTATATGTCGTATAAGTTGTTATTTCATCACTATTGGATACATATCTGATTCGTACCTATTTGGTTGCATTTTGTTATATTATTTTTCTTATAAAACGTCAAGTAGGAACAATAAAGATCAATCATGGGAAATAAGTTTAGATTGATGCTCACTCGAGAATAGCGACATATAGAAAATTTATGTCTTCGTACTTTATTTATTTTTTTCATACCTATGTAGACTGTTAGCCGTAGTTGTAGATTTTGATATTTCTTTTGTTTCGTGTAATAAAAGGCCAAAACATGATAAAGGCCGAAGGATGTTTATTGTCGTTGTCATTGACATTCTTTGTGGATGTTTTAAACCTATATTTGAGGCCTTTTTTCGTGAGATCTTTTTTCATATCATCGTGGTTTATTATGTTCGCGTTACAGTGACCCTTTTTAAAAAGATGATATATGTCCCGTGAGGTGTCAAAACACCTTTTAATCATATGAATTATGGATGTAAACACCCATAACACATTTTCAATATTTTGAGAAATAATATATAGAAAGAGAGAGATAGAGAAATTGGAGTGAAGAAGCAGAGTACGTGCCGACCTCGTGAGCAATTTCAACAGCATTTTAATACCTAATTCAGTAAGTGTTTTTTGAACTTTTGTGTTTGTCATCGAGATTCCAAGTAGATAAGGTTTCAAAGGCCGTTAATAAACATAATTACAATATTTTATCAACAATAACAAGGAGGAATCATAATTTGGTGAAAACTCGCTCTATTTCAAAGGGTTACAGCCCAACGTATGTCAAAAATTGACCTTTAGAACATGTTGTGAGCGATAACTAAATGTTTAAAGCTAGTTTATTTGTGAAAATGTACATGTTTTGCAAAAACATAACAAATCAGTCAACTAATAAGAAGAATCAATCGACTGATATAGTCGGGCAGGGCTAAAACTGAATAGCATGTGTGTAATTTTTAGCTTTTAACCCCTTTTCAAGACCTGAAGATGAGAAGTTGTACGACCCCGTACCTCAACAGTGTAGTATGTATAAATTTAGAGCTTGTAAAATTTTAATGACGACTTCAAGTACAGGTTAATTACGGGTGATAGGCCTAATAATATGCTTTGCATGATATTTGTGTATTATAAATGTGTTGTACTTAATATATATCTTTTTATCAAAGTTAGAAGTTATAAATTATGGGAAAATAAGAAACAAAAAATTTGCGTGAGATTCGAGAAAAGTAATTATATGAAAGAAATTTAGGTGTTGGGAATTGACTTATGGTGAAATTTGTGTGTAAGTTATACAAGGTGTTATTGATATTTGAAATGTTCTGCACATATCTCTCCATGTTGTGGATAAATATATTACGTAGTAAATTGTGTTCACTATATGGTATTCAATGCAAGAAATAATGGTATGAAGGCTTTGTGGAAACTTAAAAGGCGGTAATTTGTGTGTAAAGAATGGTATGAAATAAGAAATTTTAATTTGTGTGTTATTGAAAAACCTTATGTGTAAGGTTGTATTATAATTTGTGTTTGACATTGTGTTTGGTAGGAATTGGTTGTTGACATGTTGGTCACACTTTGGCAGCCATGTCAGGTCCCCAAAGTAAAGTTAGTTATCGACATATTAGTCACATTTTGGCAGCCATGTCAGGTTCCCAAAGTGAAGTTAGTTGTTGACATATTAGTCATACTTTGGCAGCCATGACGGGTTTCCAAAGTAGAGGTGGTCGTTGACATATTGGTCACACTTTGGTGGCCATGACGGATTTCCAAAGTGGAGTTGGTCGATGACTTGGGTTCCCTAAAGTATAAACAAACAAGAGTATCATGATGGATACTCAAATTCTTTTTCGTGTATTCTCGATCACGTTGACTCGAATAGTGTGTCATTATGTGTGGTACTAAAGTTCAGCCAAGAGATTTAAGAAATGTTTGAATAAGTACGTTGGTTGTGTGCAATGGTGAATTAGACTATATGATGTTGATATAAATTGAGTTAAGTATATAAACGTATTCTTTACACACCGTCTATTATTTGAAATACTTCTTGTCAAAATCGTATTAAGTAGGTTTAAACAGAAGTAAGTCACGAATTGTAATTCTTTTCATGCATGGCTTATATATTATTTTGAATACCTCTCATCAACTAATTTCGTCTGCCCTTTGTTTATCGAATGGCAGCTCAAATAGACGGCACTCCAAGAACTTAAGCAAATCTTGTTAAGAATTAGACTGATAAA
>MKEJ01030485.1:0-11349 GCA_001753735.1 Embelia ribes
TGAGTGGAAAGCAAAGTATGTCGCACTAAAAAAGAGGGTAGAAGTTATGGAATTGGGGAAAACCAGTGCAATATCCACTCTATCCGTGTCTATCATGTGCAGTTTTTTCCAGGGCAAAGAACATAAAATAGAGGATTGTTATCAAGTAGCATTAATGAAGGATATGTACTATACCCAATTTCAAGCCACACAATATCCCAATCAACAACCTTATTCCAATCAACAGCAATATCCAAACTCAAGGGCCTTATTCCAATCAACAACATTAAACTCCACCATAATATTGGTCTCGTAATACCACTTTAAATCCTATGTAGAGTTCAGTGTCGAAAGGGTTTAAAACTGAAAATTATATGCATACAAGTCAATTTTTTCATTTGCCTGATAGATTCAATCGATTGACAAGGGATATCAATCAACTGATTTGTTCTATCCAGAATGAAGTTTAAGTTTTCAGGGTTTATAAGGGAAGTATTACCCGGATTACCTCAGAAATAGTTGACAGAAGTTTATCTCTTGTACAAACGCTACTGCTCTATGGCCCTCAAGTTAAAATTTTCAAGTTTTTTGCAAAATGCTTCACCGAAATCACTTGTTTGTCCCTTAAAATCAATAATATGCAATTTAAAGGCATTACATGTAGGTCGAAGACTCAAAATTCGTTGAGTATTCAAAGTAATAGAGGTATAATGCTTACCTACAGGTGCCTCGAAGGTATTATTGGCGTCTTGTAATACTTAGTTGGCACAAAGAAAGTTCAAGTTGGCCAAAACTTTGCCAAATTATTTCCAGTCTTACCTATCTCTCTTTCTCACTATGGCCAATATATAGAAATAAAAGGAAATGTTCTCTGATGTTCTAATGAAATTTGAAAAATATAATACTACAGACAAATAGTTGGATACGTGGAAGCAATTTCGTTCTGCCACATATTAGTTGATTGATAACCACAATCAGTCGATTGATTATGGATAGTTGGCTGATTTAATGAATAAGTTGACTATTTTCCTTGATCTTTAATTTAGTCTATTTTATGGGCTTTACAAAAAAGACCAAAATACCCATAAATGCTTTTAACTATTTACCACTCTCCATTTATCTTACTTTCTACTCTACTTTCTACCCACTTCAGTACTCTCTTTCTTTATCAAACCCATTTAATTAGGCGAACTGTAACAGTCATCTACTCTCTTCCTCTCTCTCACCCTCAATTTTTTACGAAACCCAGATTAATCTCAACCTAGAAAGCTCTAGCTCCACTGTTGACAAAGAAGAAAGTGACGATTTATAAAGGTTTCTGTGCAACAAAAACTGACTGAAAATATAGGTAATGCTTAAATTATATAAGGTATTGATAGTATATAATCAATTTTGTAGGGGATTCATTTATAGGATTTGTGCAACAAATGGACGAATATTTTTTTACAGTAATGCTTTAATTCCCTTGTGTACAATTAATTGTTCATGTAAAATGATTTGTTCTACAACTATTTAGTTCTTCAAATATAGACTTAGTTCATCACATTTTATTACAATTCGTCGGTGTTCGTCTTATTCATCACAATTTTTGACAGTTCGTCACAATTCGAAACAATTTTGTGCATTGATTGTACCTTTTCAAGATCACTACCTTGGTGGGATTTTGTGGATAAAAAGTCTTGAAAAACTAGTCGCTAAGGTTAAAGAAATGGGGTTGCTCAATAGGGTTTAGGAAACCCAATTCAAGTACTTGTTCAATGCCCTACTTTTGCAATTCTTTGGTACTATAATTCATGAAATGTTGCTGAGAAAAACTGGGTCCAATAAAAATGAGATTAATATTTTTGTAAATAAAGAGATGAAGCTTGGTCTCTGAGATTTTTCTTTGATTATTGGTTTGAATTTTGGTAAATTTCCTAAAAGTCTAGTGGAGGTTGAAAAGGAAGGTAACGAGGATCATCTTCCATGTGTGAGGCAGTACCTTCCAAGCAAGAAGGTGCTGATGTATGAATTGGAGTCTTGCAATGATAAAAAAAAAGCCAAAAAATTAGGATTAATATATTTAGTTTGCCAATGCCTTTTTACATTTAAACCTAGGAAACAAGTTGATAGCATACTTTTTGGAATGGTGTATAACAATGAGCAAATGTTCCTTCATTACCCTTGAGGAAAGGTATCATTTAGGGCTACCTTAGATGGTGTTAATAAGGACATGAAACACTATAAGAAAATTTACTTGCCAATGAAGCAAATTGAAGAGATGAGACCATAGAAGAAAAAGGATGAAGGCAAAGAGGATACATGGCCTTGAGATGCAATATACTATATATGAGTTGACAATAGGTTTCCAAATATGGATGGACAAGGTGAAACTATCCTTTGAGGCTAGTTTTGTAAACAAGAATGCTCTACTGTTGAC
Organism: Embelia ribes; assembly: GCA_001753735.1. NCBI lineage: Eukaryota > Viridiplantae > Streptophyta > Magnoliopsida > Ericales > Primulaceae > Embelia > Embelia ribes. The sequence continues at coordinate 2,399 of MKEJ01030485.1, forward strand.
ATTATTCCAAGAATTGTAATATACGAAAGTATTAAAAAGAACACAGTAGTTAAGATTGCAAAGACATTGAACCAAGGATAAGTAAGTATGATTTTTAGTTAAATTTTTGTTTTTAGTTCACGACAGTTCGTTTCAATTCGTCAATATTTTATTATCTTACCCTTTTTTTATTATTTGTTGTAGGTTTTTTGTACTTCCTGAGATGACAGTAATTAAAAGGGAGAAAGAACTTTGTTTTGGTGGGGAACAATCATGAGCAAGATGAGGATGATGAGAATGTTAATGAAGAAGATGAGAAGGAGGAAGAATCCAAAGCAATCCATGTGAACTGCTTGGTAGTCTTTCCAGTTCTAGTCCCCAGCCCCTGTCCTTGTCCAAGCCCCTACCCCTGAGTCATCCTTTGATAATCAACTGACTAAACTATCAAAGGGTATTTTTGAAATAAAAATTGATACGCAAATAATGCGAGCAAAGTTGAAGGTAAATCATTAGCTAGTGTTGAGAAATCCTGATAAAAACCAGAGGAAAATAGTGACAAAGATGGATGATTTTCAATCTGCAGTGCTTAAAAAATTAGTTATCCAATAAGGGTAGTGATAGGAAGGTAAGGAAGGTAATTTATTTGCCAGTGATGAAAACGAAGAAAAAGAAGAAGAATTAAAAGAAGAGAACAAGAGTATTGAGGAAGAGAAAAAATGTATAGAGGAAAAAGTAGAGAAAAAGAAAAAAGAAAGATAGTTAAAAGAGGAAATGGGATTTGTTACAATTGGCTGATGAGGATGAAAAGCCTGTCAATGAGACATCTCCCCTACCTTCAGATCTATATACACCAATAAAGGGCACTGACTCCTTTGTTGAGTTCACTCATAATAAGGTGGAGCCATTGAAGTTCAATAGACTAAAGTTGAGGAAGAAGCCTAAGAAGGATGCAGAGTATACAAATTCTTTAACCAAGACTTTCAAAGTGGCTAATCCAACTAAGGCCAGTCCCTATTAGATGTATGATATCGATTTGTTCAACAAGATAATTGATTGGAAGAAGGAGCCCGATACAGATCTAGAAAATTCAAAAATATTAAATGATGAAGTCCAAAGACAATAATGAAACAAAGAACAAAAATATTATTCTAAGCACACTAACACTAGTTTTAGCCTAAATCCACAGGAGGTTGATGATATCTAGATGATCTCCACATTTTATTTATTTATTTATTTTATTTTTTACGAATTGAAGTAACATAGGAATGAATCTCGGCAGATCCTGGCTGCAAACATATTATATTAGATGAATGCAGGATTTGAACCCCAGATTGACATACCTAAAGCAATGAACATATATATGAAAATAAAAAATTATTGTGTAAAATTAGTTTGAATCACGAACTATCACGAATTGTAACGAATCAAAGCAAACTATCACGAATAGTGACAAACCGACTCGAAATGAAAGTAGTTCATCAGTATGAATGTCTATAACTATACCAGTCTTTTTCATCTTTAACATATATAAGTACGATGGTAGTTTCTGATATGACTCCTCTACGGATCCTTTTACGAATATTAAGGCTTTTTCCCTACACCTCCAAGCCTTATTATACTTCATGTTGATGCCATAACCAGTCTTAATATCTTCAATTGGCGATGATCCTAGTATTTGCGCTTGATACACTCCCCATAACCCATGTCGTTGCTTATCGATTGTCATTATGCCTTCGCATTGAAGAACATTAGTACTCAAATTTCTGCACCTCAAACATATCGGACAATCTTCCTCCGGTAGCTTGCAACCTCCATTTACACTTGTCATCAACACACTTCACATACTAAATATCTTTTGTTGACTTATTTACTTTGAATTCAAAGTTCTTAGACATCGCTATGCAACTTCAATTGTAATGCTCTCTTATTATCAAACAATATAACTATTTTTATTTCGCTTTCATAAGCCACTATTGCCAACTTCGGATTTTCTACAGGCAATTTTTCATATGAATCAAATATCTCTGAATTACAAGTTGAGGGAGATGATGTTTTCCTATTTTGTCTATTTTCTACATTACTTAGTACCTCATTAGTAGTCTCCCAACATGTTATTTTTGTACTTATAATTAAACTACTTCCCCCATCATACTGACGCATAACATCATGTCCCTAATCCGTATGAATGGACCTTTCTTCACTTTCTAGTAATGGGAGTTATTGTTCTTTCTTGTATTGACGCATGCCCCCATATTCCAAGTCAACTTGGGATAACATTAGACTCTGGACTTTGAAAAAACTCAAATTTTATAGTTTATTGCACAATAGAGGGGATATTACTTTATTGAGTGTAATTTTTAAAAACTACAACGGTCTTCTATACTAAAGAGACATACAAGGAGTGCGATACTGAAATGAAGTGCAAATTTCTCGGAGAAAGAATATAAGATCCTTATCTCGCTTGATCACAGTAGTCAGTATATCCATTTCTGACAGCTTATACTTCAGTTTAACTAATAAATTATATTTACTTCTGTCAACCTCAATAATCTCATAGAATATATAGTCACGCCTCCGTTAACTGGGGTTCAGCTCAACTATTCGTAGTACTTGATATGGAGATACCATTAAATGAGTGTAAAACATATATGATTGGCTAGTTTGCAATTTTACACCACTCTCCATCATATTGAACAAGCACTTGATGGATATTTGAAACAATAAAATGAATAAAAAAAATCCGTTTATGTTCAATTATGTCGCGAATTGTCGCAAACCGTCTTGAGCCGTCATGAATTGTTTCGAACTGTCACAAATTATCTGCGTCGAATTAATGATGAATATTAATCAAAAATAATTTTATTATTACTAGAAAGTCTCTAAATAATAAATTGAATAATATACATCATAAAAATTATCATTTAAAATTGTTAGCAAGTATATTTCGTTGATAATTGAAGTTGAGGTGGAACTGGAAGGTAGTGCTAGAGCTGGAAGTGGGAGGTGGACCTCGCGATGGAGTTTGAAGAAAGAAAGAGTACGAGGGGTGACGTTGGAGTGGAGAAATCTAAGAAAGGATTTCAGTGAAATAGAGAGGAGAAGGAGATAGAATAGGGATACGAGGGAGAGGGTGAAAACTTCGGTACAATAAATGTATATTACAATAATGTAAATTTATTTCAAAATGTTATAGTACTATATACAATATGTTATAATTTTTTGCAATATATTATAACTTGATTATTTTATTAATAAAAATATCTGACCATAATATATTAAATAAAAATTACAAAATATTACAAATAGAGTCGTAACATGTATTTGGTAAAATTATTTTGCTTTACTGTATAGTTACTTTTCCAAAATTTCAACCCAGAGAGGAATATGTAGAGGAAGGGAGACGAGGGATATGTGAGAGAGAAAATGAAAAAAGAAGAAGATACAGTGAAGGATAAATATGTCCAAAATTTTTTTTTTTAAAAATATATTTTTGCAAACATAATTAAAAGTTGTCATAATTTTTTAATTGAAACAACTATTTATTAATCCTTGTATCATCTCCTATTCACCAGTCCCCAGTTTTGCAGCAGGCCGTTATCTAAACTGCAACAGCTATGCAATTATCTCCCCCAAATCACTCTCTTCCCCTTCTCGCAGACACCAGAGCAGCAACAAGCAATTCATCCCCGGCGCACGGTAGCATCAGACGTAGGCCGCTGACCAAAACCGTATGGGCAAAAGCAAACACCAAAACAAGGAACGAAGATGATTATAGGTCCACTCTCAGAGCTCTCAACTCCAAAGGCCGTTTCCCCCGCAAATCCCTTGGCCAGGTTTTGCAAATTACATTCGCCGTTCATATAAACTGTGTTTATGTTTTTGTATTTTGACAGGATAGAGTGAGTGGTTGGCTAATTGTTAGTAGTATATTGGTTATACTATTTGTGTTATTTTATATAATACATAGGCATTGTGATTCACATATTATTCGTTCAATTAATAAAAGATCATTACCCTTATTACTCTCTCTTAACATGGCATAGCCTCTTTTCCGAGTTCTAGTAATAAAAATACCCAAACTCTAAAATACCAACGCCCACCTTCCTCCGCAGCTCCCATCCTGCCGCCACTTGTCTCTCTTAACCCTAACTGTGGTTAAGGGATGGATCCATGAGGACAATGGGGTGTTGGAATCCCCAAAATAACAACAAATCCGACCTGATATCCCCTATTATAGCATAATGTGCGTAGTTTTAGCTCCGCATAATGAAGGGTTTGTCCCCTTATAATTTTATAAAACGTTCCCTTATAATTTTCTAAAACGTTCAACCTCTTCATTTTTGGTAACTGTCTATGCCCCAGGGTACTCACATCAATACCTCTTGATGATTCGCTATCCAAGATTTTAGGGATTAAAGTGAAGGTAGCTTTCTTGTATCTAAACACTATGAGGGTTTTTGCTATAGTGATCTCTTGAATTAGGAGATTAATGTTCACGACCCAATTATAATAATAATAATAATTTTTTATTTTTTGAAGTTCAAGGGATATGTTGTAAGCATTCTCCATATTCCATCCTCTATTTTGGAGTTTGACATATACGGATTATAATTTTGGGATTGAAAATATTTACACCAGTGCAAATGCCCTTGTTACAAGTGGTGTGAAAAATTACCCCACTTGTTACTTGGTTGAATTGGGGCACTCAAACAAGGGCGCCTAAATGGCTCCGTATCTTAAGTTTTATGTACTATACCCAATCGAATCTTTCCACCAACGGGTCCAAACACTATTGAATCCCCTGCCCTTAAAGGTTGGAGTTTGCTAAAGTGATCCCATACAATGGGGGACAACTATTCATTCCTAGTTCTGCTTTTATGTCTATGGGGTCTGGTGTAGTCATCATCCATATCACAGGCTCTACTTTGAGTTTGAGATATAACAATTAAAATTTTGAGGTTTAAAATACTTAAACAAGTGGGAATGCCATTTGTTAATTTGATGAAATGAAACTACTTTATAATAGTTACAATTTAATTTTCCTACACGGATAATGGATTCAATAATGATTATAGAGTTCTCATCTTCCTGATTAGCTCTGCTTTTCTGTGATTGCATGTATAATTAGTGAATAAAGCGGTGTAATCCATATGCAGAGGACTGGTCACAATTTAGAGATTTTTAAAGCAGCAGGGATGAATGACATACAAAAATATGTTGTCGTAGCCACATGCATGTAAGGACACATGTTATGCTTCCAATCTCACTAGTGTAGAAAAACAATAGATGACAGTGGAGGGAACTCAAATAGTTATTCCCACTTGTTTTATAGAGTATTCTCTCTAATATTCACTCCCCCCTGTTATAAAATACCAATTTCAAACGAGGCGAGCGGGGGAATTTTGTTGGGTACGTAATCCATATGCTATCTTCATTGACTATTACTGCAATTGGAAAGGACGTGGAAGCTCCTAGGTGAAACTTATCAAACAAAGATTTTGTAAATTTAGGAAGAATTTTAGGTTGGAGTGTTGAGTTATTAGATTAGTGTCCTGAGTTTTTGTTTTTGTGTATGAGAGACTAGCTGGGTACTTTCATTGTCCACTTGATAGAGATATTGTTTCGTTACAAATGACTAACACTGGGAAAACACAGTAGCCCCTGTGGTGAATTTATTGAGCAATGAATACATAACATTTATCAGTAATCTCCTATCCATGATGCTCATTTGTGCTCGTAGGAAAGAAAGAGAGTTAGAGCTGTGAGAGAGGGGTTTAGAAAGCAGGAGATTAACTGGGGACTTTCCTCAAACGTGTGGTAAGCGTGTTGTTTTGACTACAGTTTATGACAATTACACTGATGCAGAAGCTCTCCGTGAGGTTCATTGAATGGTTAAGGTGTTTCATGAGTTTTTATTTCAGCATTGCATGCAAATTTGACATCTTTGATGTATTTATATACGAGGCAAACAGAGAGAGTGAGTAGCTCCTTTGTGGTAAAATTTATTGAACAAGGACCAAAGAATTCAACCAGCATTGTTTGTTGAGTTCTCCAAAACATGACATTAATTTTTGTGTAAGAGAAAAATAGAAAGAGGTGTAATTAGATTTGCTGAAGCTCTTAGCAAGTTCCATTGGATAATAGAAGGTGTTTTTTTAGTATTTCCAGCATTGCACTTTTATGTCGACTTGATTAATGAGGAAGAGTGAAAGAATTGCTAAGTTGAATTATTTGCAACACTGATCGTTCCTTTTCTTGGTTTGACTTTTGGTTGTTCCACCAGCATTATATGTTAAATTCTTCCATAAATGAGCAACTTGCGGTTGTGGCTGATGTCAAGGAAGGAGATTTGGTACTGGAAATTGGGCCAGGGACTGGTTCTCTTACAAATGTTCTTGTAGATGCAGGTGCCACCATTCTTGCTATTGAAAAGGTCAATATTGCATAACTAACTTACCCCTTTACCTAAAGGTGATACATCTGTTTTTTGAAGCATGAATTTTCTGTGGTTGATGCTATACATGCACATACCTTTTAAGTTTTTTATACGAAACAATCACATTTATTACGGGAAAAGCTGAGGTTCCCATGTCTGTCAATAAGAATTCCATTATACTGCTGCCGCTTCTTTTTGGTTCACCTTTGTATAACTAGCATTTCAATTATCTAGGTAGGGTAGAGAGGCGACCCTACAAAAAGCAGAAAACATAATAGAAAAAATTATCTGGCCATGCTTTCTCTGCTGTGGAGAAAGTAAATAAAAAAAAAAAAAAAAAACTTAAAAAGGAGTCTCATGTAATTGTATGCCCTGCCATATATGTGGAGAGGTTGTTTTGGTGTCTTTTGGACAAATGCTCTAGATGAAATATAGCAAGCTTACTTTTACCAATATTCGTCATGCTGACACAGCTAAGCAAGAAATGAAGCTATTGGCTTGCGCCTTCACCTGCTCTCGTCTCATAACACCCAGAGAATTAGTTTAGCTTCAGTTCCATCTTTTTCTTTTCGAAGAACTTTCCTTTTTTTATTTTTCTTTCCCTTGAAAACCCTAGTTGGTATTAGTTGATATTTTATAGCCATGATTGTGGGAAGACTCTTTCACTACACATAACAGTCATACTTTAACTTTGTACACGGAAGACGACGGTTTGATTTTATTTTTTAAAATGAAACTCAAATATATTCATGTATTGCTTTGGTTTTTGCTGCTGAAAATATTTAATGCCATGCATTGTGAAGGTTTTTGCTACTTTAATTTGGTACTCACATGGGTCAATGCCGTTTATTTTATTTAAATGACAGTTCTTTATGTATGAATTTCAGGATCCACACATGGCTGCACTTGTGCGAGAACGATTTGCGAGCGGCGGCCAGACTAAGGTAAACTAAAATCTTTCTTCTTTTTTCCCCACCCTTGTTTATCGCTTTGGTCTTGCTTGGCCGCTTGTCTCCTTCTATTATTTCTTAATCTGCTCGCAATTGCCTGTGATATTCACATGTTGCAGTGTGAGTGTTTTTCCATCTTCTTAAGATTGACTGCTAAAGAAATTGAAATTAATGTCCCTCCATATTTTCCAATTTGTCTAGGTTTTGGAAGAAGATTTCACTAAATGTGACATTCGTTCTCATTTGTTGCCCTTATTGAAAAATGAAGAGTCATTGGATGGACAATCACAATATGCGAAAGTGAGATCTCTATTCTCTACCTCCTATATTTATGTAATTTTTAGTTGCAATGCAGCGTACAGCCATATTTCAAATGTCAAAGCTACTTGCTAATTTGCCAATGTGGATTCCTAGTTAATGGATTAGGGATGTAACAGAAGACATGTAATGTAAATGACTTACACAGAGCTGCCAAGGGCATGGCATTTGTTGAATTGTTGTAAAGTTGAAAATTGAAGTACTTGTATGCAAATTGTAAGTCCTTTGTATGTATATATTGTTTTCATTCTTTTTTCTGTATGATCAGAAATGTGTTTTGCTAGAAGTTGTTCTCCTATTTCTGCCCTTTTTCTCTCTGACACCCATTTGTGTTTCTAAAGTGAAGATTTATTAAGTGTTTGTATTTGACTGAATTCAGGGTGGTAAGCTATGGTTACTTTTTGTTAGATTGGGGTCAGTGCATATGCCCAGAGCTTAAGTCATATATTTAGAATAATGTAAGATTTTTTCTTTTCATTTGGTTCACGAATTTTTGACTGATACGAACTTGAATTCGTCAAAGGTTTAAAATTTCAGTCTATAGAATGTCATATCACTGATGCTGTTGTGAACACCTGATTATCTGCCACTGAAAACTCCTTAGTTTTCTCTCTTCTTGCCTCTCTTCTTGCCCTGTTTCCCAAATAAAATTCAGATTCCAAAAAGGAATTATAATTTGGGTCTTGCGCCTAGTGTAATTGTTCTTAAGAATTCAAATGATGCTTTCTAATATATTACTTGTTAAGCCCTTGACGTGTGCATGATGATTTTGTCAGCAAGCCAGCTAGCCTAGATAAATAAATTGCATCATATTTGAAGATGCTCCTTGATCCAAAATCCAGAAGCTTCGAGAAAACTAAACTTAAATAGTATCCGTCTTTCTAGCCTATCTCAGTTTCTTATACATGTTTCATGTTTTTAGGTTGTTGCAAACATACCATTCAATATAACCACAGATATCATCAAATTGCTTCTTCCGATGGGTGATATTTTTTCTGATGTAGTACTCTTAGTCCAGGTTTGTGTTGCTAGTCCTTGCCATAATGTTATTGAAATTTAGTCTGTATAGCTCAAAGGCTTGAGCACACCTTTGTATTCATGCGTATGGTTCATTAGACCACGAACTGTCTCAGGTTCTTATTGTTAGGAACTTATGAGTTATGTCCAATGACGTGTATCTAGTTATCTTTCCTACTTCGATGCCAACTTGCATGTGGAGTGGAGAGCCAAATAACACATAAATTGAATGATGCGTATAGTTAGTAACA
>MKEJ01030490.1:0-10524 GCA_001753735.1 Embelia ribes
TTTAATGATATCGCTCAATTATGCCAATACCGTCTCACAATTAGGTCATTGCATGCTGTAGACATGCAGATGTCTAATTTAATCTCATAAAATCACTGTTCAATACTGTAAAAAGATGTAACAGTGTTGTTACAGTATTGGTGAAAAATTTTGGGGCCTTATAAGGCCTGTGAATTAGAAGGTCCAATAACTTTTCTCATCATGTTTGTGAACTTACTAGTTTCTTCTCTATTTGGATTTGATATAACCTGTGCAATTTGTTGCATCATGATTTCAATGTTCAAGTTCCCATGGCTACTTGATTGGCCAATCTCATAAATATTATTTTGATTGGGCTTGTATAGGCTTTGACCATTATCTTGGTCAATTCTCGGAGCATTTTGATTCACATGCTAGCCATTTGAGGTCTCTCATCTAATGTTATTTTGGATTTCACTTGGATGTTATCATTTTTCCATCTCGCTAGTGTCATAACTTCAAGTTAGTTATGTAGTGCCTTTCTTCTATTGCTAAAAACTTCAAAATAAGGTGGATGCAGCTCTTTACCTTAGTTTCGGGATTTTTTTGATAGTGTATGACAATTTCAAAGTAGCAAAAGAAATAGAGCATAAATGAATAACATTTTTTTTATTACTCAATCCAAATGCTTAGATTACATCTGTGGAATGAATGGTTTGCATGTGCCAATATGGCTTCAAACTACTTTACTACTACTTCTAATATTAAATTACGCCTACTCCTAGATAAAACTCGTATTTAGGAGTATTTGATTGGTTCTCTTCTTTAATATTATTCCTTGGCTTTTATAGAGTCAGACACACAACTTCCTCTAATTGCTCATTCTAGTTATAAACCACACGATTTAATCCAACAATGGCCATTTGAATCCTTATTTAATTATTTTGTCGTTTCTAATGTGAATGTGACATGTGCCCCATTTTATTTACACATTAGCACTTTTATTGCCACCTTGTTGCCCATTTGTCGATCTTATCTATACCGATTAAACCAATCAACCATTCCTTTTATAGTTGATTTTTTATTAACCTTTAAAGAAATAGGCTTTGAATAAGTTCCAAACATTCGATAATGAAAAGATCAACTTAATCAAAAAATTTATTTCTATTTTTTACTCGGGCAGTAGCCCTTTTTTAGATTTGTCTAGAGTATCAATTTAGTTTTCGTATATGTTATAATTATTAATCAACCTTTATTAGGCTTAATTCATTTATGCAACTTTAAATTAATTGAATTCCTTTTTTGAACTTTTAATCATTAATTAATCATTTTATTTAGGTTTAATTAATTAAAAAGTAATGTATAAATTTTAATTAATTAAAAGGCGATGTAAACAATCATTTAATTAATTAAAGTCTCTATTTAGATTTTTAATTATTAATCAATCAATCCTTTGTCAAAGGCTTAATTAATTAAAACTAGTGTGAACACATATATATTAAGCTAGTTCGTTGTTATTTTTTTGTGGTAAATGATATTACCAATAGTATGGTAACCAAATTTAAAAATTAACAGTAATGATACTTAAACTATCTTGCACGTAAATGGTAGCCATTTCATAAATTCAATATAGAATGGTATGGTATATGGTAAAAGGTAATTTTTATCATTACCAATAGTGCTAACCTATACAAAGGCAGACTTTCTAAAGGCAGTTTCTCCACTTCTTAATTTCTCCAATGAGAAATTGACATAAATTTCTAACATCTGTGTTTATCTTTTTAGAAAGTTTTCTAGAAAATGTACATTAACTTTTTCTATTAGGAAAGTTATTATTTATAATTTCTCTATTAAAAAAATAAATTTTTTGCACCAAAATAAAATAAATACAAAATAAATTGAAAAAATATGTTTTTAAAATTTATTTATTTTTGTATAGAAATGAATTTTTAGAAAGTATAATTTGACTTATTTTTATGTCGTATGAAAATCGTGTTTGTAGAAATTGAAATTTAGAAATGAAATGTATCAATGGGAAGGCCTCTCAATACAAGAATTTTCTTTCTTGTAATTTACATGAATTATTGTATTTTCATAACAAATTACTACAAACTAAGAAAAACTTATTACAAAACTTTTAATTTATTTTTAAATAAAATCTTTGGAGTAAATTGTTCTAGATTTTTCTTCAAACTACATCTAAACTACACCTTTCTTGTCTTGGGTGCAAATTCCTGCCAATGCTCTTAGCCAAGATAAATGGAAGTTTTTTTTTTTTCTATATACGAATCATATTTCTTTTAATTTATAACAATTATTATATTTTCAGAATTAATTACTATAAAATGAGATTAGAAATAATTATGATTGTCAAAACATAATAGTTTCATAAAAAAAAAAAAAATCTCTGTTACAAGAAGAAAAGTTTCTTGTATAGAGTGCCAATCCAAGATAAACAACCCACAAAAGTTTTTACTTTCGAATCCTAAAAAGGGAAAATCTCTCTCGCCTCTCGATGCTACAGAATCTCTCCCACGATCTCTCCAATGGCAGCACTCCCTCACTCTCCAATATTTGCTTCTCTCTCTCCTCCCAATCACTTCTGTTCTCCTCTTCGTCACTCTTGTAAGCTATTTATTCGCTCCCACCAACATTACTATCCCGCAATTTTCGCTTTCTCAACCAAGAAAACAAGGTACTTTTGATGAAATTACTATCCCCTCAATTAATTTTCATTGTGATATGTGTTTCTATGATGTTTAGTTCTGTGATTTTTGCTAAACTAAGCTTTTTAGTTCACTGCTTACTGATTTTGTTGGTATATGAGTGTATGTACATATGCATAATGTACGTGTAGTTAGGGATGGCAACTGGATCGATCCAATCCAAATCAAACCAAGCCAATAAACAAATAATCTAATGCAAATCCAAACCAAAATACCTTTCAACCCAAACTAAACCAAATCCAAAATATCTCTAACCCAATCCAATCCAAAACCAAACTAAACCAAACCATTACACAAACTAACTCAAACCATTTCTCTTTTTAATACAAAAAATATTTTTTTAGTAATTGTAAATCTTCTCTTCAATATTTCTTTATACATTCAAATATGCAATAATATAAATAAAAATACATATGAATCATATAATTTAAATTTTTAAATAAATTTATTTTTATTATTAAATTCTAAATTGTTGAATAAGTTCATTCTAAAACCGAGAATGATGTTTAGTTAAACAAAAAAAAATTAATATGCATATTCCAATTAGATTTCTATTAATGAAGCAATTTATTGTAGCAAATTGATATTCACTTTTAACTTTAGAGATAGAGACAATGTAAACGATTCCAGCAACACTTCCGAAACTTGTTTGGAAGTTATTAGTAATGAGTGTCTTAAATTGCAATTTCAAATAGTCCAATGTATTTTATTTTATTTTATTTTATTTTTTGTGATTAATCATCAGGTATGATTAGATTTTTTGTTATTGACTATTAGTGAATTTTTGGTTCAAATTACTTGCCAAAAATCTTGCATAAATGCTATTGAAATGAGAGAGAGGATTCAGTGAGAGCAACGGTAGAAGACAGTTATTTTAGACTGGCAAACTCTAAATCTCTAAGTGATTGGATAGACTATATATACTATGGATGGGATCGGATCCAAACCAAAATCAGTTATTAGATTTTGGATTGGATTTGATCCAATCCAAACTCATGTTTAACCCAATCCCAAACCAATCAAAATATATTTAATTTGGATTTGTTTTGGATTGAAATTCCCAGACCAATACAATTGACGTACTAGTGGCCCCCTTTCGGTTTACCAATACACATATATGTATGCAATGCATGTGTAATTATATTATATTGACCGAAAAATGTAAATGAAGTTAAAAATACAACAAATTTTGCATAAAAAAGAATGAAAATATAACATTTGCAAATATAAATTAAAAGATTAAATATGAGAGCTGTTACCGTTGGAGGGGCTGATTGGTAGTAGAGAGAGAGAGAGAAAGGAATTTGTGAATGGGGTTTGTGATTCAGGAATAAACCAGTGTATTACCTCTATATCCTTCTAAAACCTATTTTTTACCGCTATTGTTTCGGAATAAAATTATTTCTAAAGGGCAAGTTAGGAAATTCAAAAATTAGACACAGCTTCAATTTTGTAATTGTCAATTTCTGGCCTTCCATATAATTATGGTATAGAAATAGTAAAGATATATATTATATATATGAACAAATTAACTTCTCTATCAGTGCTAAAAGGCATTAACATTTAACAGAAAAATCACATTTTTGAAAACGAAATAGTAGATTCACATATAGAATGCACACGCACATATATAGAATGCGCGTGCGCGCGCGCGCGCGCACATATATATATATATATATATATGAACAAACACGTGTACGCATAACGCACGCACGCACACACACATATATATATGAACAAATTAGCATCTCTGTAGGTGCTCAAAGGCATCAAAGTTTAACAGAAAAATTGAGAAAAAATAGCAGAATCATGCATAGACAACAGCAAACAATTCATTCATTTGTCGTTCACGTATATAGATGCATACTTGTAATAAATGAACAAATCAATAAATCTGTCTGTGTAAGAAAGCAGCGTTAAACTTAATACCTGAGAGAGAGAGAGAGAGAGAGAGAGAGAGAACTCCGCGGATCTGTATGCCGTGGAGTTTTGAGAGATAAACAGAGAGAGGTAGTGAGCCTATAGAGTTCTGTTTATATAATGCATGTCAAACTATATATTGTTTTCCCTATTTTGCCCCTGATTGGGAACATAATTACTGTCTTAGATTTGGGGAAAAAAATATTATTTATAGGAAGCAGGATTGCTGTTGCGTTCAGTGCGTTATACCATTCCTACAACACTTTTGAGCCAAATGATCTAGATTTAATACTTCAAATTTTTGTTATAATATTATTTATATTTTTTAAATTGTAAAAATTTGAATTATTGAATCTGAAACATGTGGCTCAAAATTGAGTTGCATGATACTATAGCGCACAGTGCATTACACAACAAACCTATTTCTCTATTTATATGTTAGTTAGCAAATTCGCAAATTTTTATCCTTAATTATAAGCAATTTTTATCGTTTAAATATAATAAAATACTGTTATTGAAGAAAACTTTCATTTTTGTAAAACCTAATGAAAAAATACACAGATATACTACACATTCCCATAATACATAGGTAATTCATGTTTTTTTTTTTAGCATTTATTCCGCTTAAAATCTTTAGAAAAATATTAAAAAAATAAGAAATAATGGTATTATTATGAATTTTACAACATAAAGTAAAAACATGTCAAAATTTTGGAACATATTTTTGCAAAAAGAAATTTATTAAATCCGTCAATTCTATTTAATATTTTTGCCGTTTTGTACTTTGCAAACTTCCCTATGTCACTTTTTCACCAGTGTTCACCACGTCAAAATTTACAAGTTTCTAAGGTATAGAGCAAAGAACGAAAGCAAGAGCAACTACATGACCTCTTAAGAAATATGGCGATCTAGCTTTCGCCACTATTTTATGTGTTTTTTTCATAAATTTAATTTTAATTACCGGTGGCATATGAATTTATAATGGTCCCACGTATAAAAATGGATACGTACTTTTCATCCCATTCATGGCACACTCAAGAAGAACAAAAAGAGTGAAAGGATAAGTAGGAACAAGGTGCACACGTATCCTTGCTTATTATGATTTAAAATTTTACACTAATTGCATTAGTAGAAGTTCTCAAGTTTTGAATAATATATTTGTATCACAAATTATAAGAAAAGTGACCCCATTTTGTTTCTTCAATACTTTTTTTCCCCTCATGATAGAGAGCCCTAAGTTGCTCAAAGCGGAAGCCGATATCAACATAAATAATCGTGAAAAACTATTTCAACCCTATGATCACATATTGATCAATTGTAATGACTTTCATAATATAATATGACCTTGCATCTATAATAAACACTAATTATGTCACTTGTACCAGACTCCGGGACTATTATTAGTGTTCCAATTAAGAACAAAATATTGTTTGAAATTAGTGTAGTGACCCTTTCTTAAGCTTCCTAAAATTTGCCCCCAAGTTTTCCATTGTTACACTGGGAAATTGTAATAAACCAAGATATCCACCGCAACTCAAAGTGAGAAATCAACTCGAGAGGAACATGGAAAGAACACGAATCCAAAGTTTATAATTTTGATTGAAACATTACCCGCAAAATTTCACAACCAATAGCCGCTACACGGTCTGATTCAAAAGCTGATACATCACCAGTTTGCATTACTAATAGCATAAAAAGTAATGTAACAAGTTCAGATGCCTTCGACTATGACAAGATAACAACCCAGGTAGACACGAAAAGGAGCAGAGTGAACAGTTATCAGAATGTCTCTTAGAAAACCTCTTTCATCATCGTCGTCTCTTCAGAGGAGGTCAGCGACGTTCGATGGCAACTCCTCAACCAACACATTGTAAAACCTCTGGATATCGGATAGCATTCTCTCATCATCCCTCGTCACAAAATTGATGGAAACACCCTTTCTCCCAAAACGACCACTACGCCCAATACGATGTAGATAGTTCTCCGGCTGAGTTGGAAGATCATAGTTGATAACGAGAGAGACTTGTTGAACATCAATTCCACGAGCCAAAAGATCAGTAGTGATGAGAACGCGAGAAGAACCAGAACGGAACTCACGCATGATTATGTCTCTGGTGTTCTGGTCCATGTCACCATGAGTAGCTGAGACAGTGTGGTCTCTGCTTCGCATCTTGTCGGTGAGCCAATCGACCTTCCGTCGAGTGTTGACAAAGATGACACTCTGGGTGATGGCCAGGGTTTCATAGAGATCGCAAAGAGTCTCAAATTTCCATTCTTCCTTGTCGACATTGACATAGAACTGCTTGATACCCTCAAGGGTGAGCTCGTCCCGCTTAACCAGGATCCTCACAGGTTTGTTCATGAACTTCCTTGTGATCTCAAGGGCCTCAGGAGGCATAGTGGCTGAGAACAAACCCACCTGGACTTTCGAGGGCAAGAGTTGGAATATGTCATAGATCTGGACCAAACAAACATTAGTGTCGGTCAACCAATTACTGCAACTGAAATATAACATATTCTAATCGAATCCAGAAATTTTGAAATCTGAGTACGAGTGAGTGAGCATTAAGAATGAGAAGGTTCTGACCAAAAATCCAAATATCTTCTACATGAAAAATATGGACTTGACAAAAGTCAAAACCATTACATTATCCAGCAAGCAATATGGTTTATCCATATAACCTTCGAAACTGGCCATCAACTTGACCTACTTTGCTAACCAACTCTGAGTCGTAAAACTAATGGATGAAACAACAATCCAAAAAGAAGGTACTTTTCCCGTGAGCAATTGGTGGAAAACCTAAACAAAGCGAGCACAGAACTACCTAACTCATTTCTATTTGCCAACAGATTGGTCATACACAACAGCTCTGCCTAGCTTGCTTGTTATTCTGATAATTTATAAAAGCACTAATCCACATAAAGACACATAGTTTTGAAGAATGACCTGATCCTTGAAGCCACGAGAGAGCATTTCATCAGCCTCGTCGAGTACAAACATCCTAATATTGTCAGGACGTAGAGACTGTCTCCTCAGCATATCAAACACACGGCCAGGAGTACCAACAACAACGTGGACACCACTGGACAGAATTCGCTGGTCCTCACGGACACTGGTGCCACCAACGCAGGCATGAACCTTCACACCAAGATAGTCACCAAGTGCTCGCATAACCTTCTCAATCTGCTGAGCAAGCTCACGAGTAGGAGCCAAAACCAAGGCCTGGCACTCCACTAAGCCATAATCCAATTGCTGAAGGACACCAGAGCAAAAGGTTGCTGTTTTACCAGTTCCAGATTGTGCCTGTTGAATCACATCAAGACCCCTAATGAACGGAACGATTCCCCTTTGTTGAATTGCTGAGGGCTTCTCAAAACCTACATTCGAGACATTCATACACAAGAACATAAACAGAAGCAAGAGCATTCACTTTTAAATGGTAAATTCATGCATCAAACAAAACAGATAATAATGTAAAAATGCACAATTTTTCCTACCCGGAAGCAAGCCACTTTTCCAGGACTTTAGAATATATGAAATTCTAAATACAACTAAAGATGATTACAGAATAAAAAGGCATATGAAACCACAAAATAAAGTGGACAATCAAACTGCATCATACACATGAAGTAATACACCACAGATAGCCTCTGACTAATAAAAGGTTGAAGCATAAATATGTCTACCATATGCATAAATGCCCCTCAGAAGATTCTCCTGCAAACCCATAGCATCGAAAGTTTCATGAACCTCATCAAAGGATGCAAAATGCTCATCACCTGAAAGTCTGCACAAAAAGCCATGTAGGGTAATTAGCATCAAATAAAAAATTTACAAACTTAATATCAACCTTCACAAAAAACCTACAATCAAGATCTAGGTAAAAAAACTTACAATTGATGCTTAAAAGGATATATAACCAAACATCATATCAACCTTTCACAAACACTGCCTATAATCAAGATCAAGGTAAAGATTCAGAAATCTTACAGCTCATTCATTTTGGCATCATACTGACGTTCATCATAGAGTGATCCTTCCGGTGCCAGACCCGCCATGACTGCAAAGATGTTTAACCACCACATTTCAAAAATTTTAACGACCATCTATCCAAAAGCAAGGGCTTCTGAGGTTTAGTTTGAAAGTAAAAAAGCAAACAGAAAGAACCAAAATCCACACCATTCCCGCTAATTTACATCATTGCAAAAATTATTATGCAACTATAGTGCCAACATAATCAGGTCACTTTTACTGGCTGAATTTTCCACTAACATGACTCCATTGACTGAAAAACAATTCAAGTACAGCTGATGATCAAATCATTTACTTTTTAAGATAATCATTTTTACAATTAATTTAAAAAAACCATAACAGCTTGTACCATTCCTACAAGAATAACTTTAGGCAAAAAGACATCAAAATAGTATTAAATTAGAAATTTTATAATTATGAGATGATGTTAATTTCTGATTTCTCTAGTTATGAGCCTCAAAATTTAAGACGCCATTCAAGATAAAAGTTTTATATAAAGTTTGAATTGTGTAGCATTTACTCATGAAGAAACATCATCTTGAATAAACCTAGGAGCACCATTACACGCAGATTTTTATATAAAAAGGTTTGTTTTATTGCCTTTTTCGACATAAAATCCAACCTTAAAAGGAAGCCCAGTCACAAGTAGTTAAAAAAATAGGCCAAATAAAAAAAAAACTTGCCTTCAACCCTTTTCTTTTCTGTGTAATACATATAAGACAAACACCCAATTTTTCGCAACAAGCCTATCTTTACAGTAACAACTAAAGAACAAACTTTTTGCCATGAAAAAACTAATTGGAACTAGAGAAAAAATAAAACAAGCATAGGTTCAATTTGCCTAGTTGGAGCGTCATAAGACACCATTTTATATTAACTTATCTAATAGTTCCGTTGGAATTTTGGGTTCGTTTGGTTGCAGTTATTCAGCAAATAAGCCAGCTTATTTCTAACTGAAAAGAAGCTTGATCCATCCGCCTTAAAACTTCTAACTTATTTAGGTCAAAACAACAAATAAGCTCAGGTTATAAACTTTGAACAGCCAAACGTTGCCATAGTTCTTAAGCAAAAAAAAAAAAAACGAATAAGCTAGTTGCAACCACACAAGCCTTTTGTACAGTAATCACACACAAAGAAAGAGAGCCACTAACAAATTTAAGCAAATTCCTATGTTTTGAGCTTAGGTTGCCCAAAACTTTGAACCTGGGTTCTTTTTCTTTTATATGTAAATTCAAATAATGAAATAACCAACTTATTCTTTTGTTAAAGGGTTCAAACATAGGAAGTAATCAAAGAAAAATACACACTTTTCAGAATAAACACAATTATACTCTGACAAACCCACAAACAAAAATCAAAGAAACCCAAACTTTTAATCGACAAGTTTTTTCAATAGAAAAACAAATATGTAGAAATCAAAAGGCATATTAAATTTACTAGATTTGGGATAAAAAAGAAACCTGAAGAAGGAGGAATTGAATGACGATCGGTGAAGAGAGAGAAAGAATAGACTCCGCGGATCTGCACCGTGGAGTTGAGAGAGGGGAGAGAGGCGGCTGAGAGTGAGGGTTATGTATGCAATCAAACCCCATGTATTTTACTATTTTGCCCCTCAGCTTAATTTCTCAAATAAAAAAAAATACTCCTATTCATTCTACTTCGTAATCACAAGAGCGTTCAGTAACAAGGATTCAATCTCAAAGTTTTTCATAATAGTATCATTTTTATTTTTGTTACCTATTATTACTTTTTTCTAATGTTAAGAACATTAACATGTTAAAATTTTTAGATAAATTCACAATAAAAATGACAATAAAAGTATTAATTTACCCCTATTCATATTACTTTTTTATAATATTAAGAACTTTAACATGCTCAAGGTTTTAG
>MKEJ01030497.1:0-15262 GCA_001753735.1 Embelia ribes
CGCCGGCGATGGCAGCGGCGGCGCCGACGATCCCAACCACCCCCTTCACCACCCTCTCCAAGCGCCACGTCACCCCTCTCCGCACCGTATTCTCCCCCACCCCTCTAAAACCCCGCCATATCCACAGCATCTGTGCAGAACTGAGAGTGATTTCGATTAAATTGTCATCGAAATCGGAGCGGTTCGGACGTGGTTTGGCTTCTGCAGCCGCGGCGGCGGCACCGGAGACTGAATTGGAGTCGAACCTTCCGCCGGATGATCGGATTCCGGCTACTATCATTACTGGCTTTCTGGGTTCTGGAAAGGTTGAATTAAATTTATAGTTAATTTATTAATTTCTCACTTGCAGAAAGATTATGTTTTGGATTTTGGTATGAGAGTCTTTGCTTGGAAGTGATGGTTTTTGCCAATGTAGATGGATGGCTGTTGGTCCCATAGTAAAATACTGGAAAGAACGTTATATTTTTGCGACAGGTTTAATTCGGATTTTTTGTGTAAAAGTACGTTCAAAAAGTTCACTATGATGCATCTTTGATGTTATAAAATTCCCAAAAGTATGTTATTTTAGTGTAGATGTGTAAAAGTTACGAACATTTTTAATTAAGTTCCATGTAGATGTTTGGTAAATGGAAGTTAGTTTTCAATTTTACATACGATGAGTATTAGACAGCAAAAGTTCTGAGTGTTTACTAAGCTTAACACCAGAAAGCTTTGTTGTGAAGAAAAAATATCATAAGAATTAGCTCCGTTTTCGCCATATAAATATTTACATTTTGTGGTGCTAGTAATATTATTGAATGCTGGTTTAATTCTTGAAATGCCCTTACCATGCAATTGATTGAAGATTAATCCACACAAATGTAGCTACGCCACTGTTTAAGTTTAAGATCACTGTTTAGTGTCTACAATTTTTTTGGCTATTTGATGAGCTTTGTTAATAGATTTGACCATTATCGTTCCTACAACTGTGGTATTCTTAACTACTTGACTTTTTGATTTGTTCTTTTATGTTCTCTTTCCAGACAACTTTATTAAATCACATATTGACAGCGGATCATGGGAAGCGCATTGCAGTTATTGAGAATGAGGTATCTTGTATGTTTATGAGGTTAATAATTATAATTTTTAGTGAGACGAGTTTAACATTTGATTTGTGTTAGGAAATACTGTCCAAAATTTGTGGTTCATGTTCGATATTTGTTTGGCCTTTTACATTATTTACTCTTCCCCTTCAATGCTTATAATTTCCTTGTTTTGTACTTGAATGTTATATGATAATATTTCATAAACACTGTTGCTTTTTCAATTTGCAGTATGGTGAAGTAGATATTGATGGTTCCTTAGTTGAGGCAAAAGCTGCTGGGACTGAGGACATTATTATGCTGAACAACGGATGTCTCTGCTGCACAGTGAGAGGCGATCTTGTGAGGATGATTGCTGAATTGGTCGATAAGAAAAAGGGAAATTTTGATCATATTGTAATTGAGACGACTGGTGCGGGTCACTTATCTAGTCGCTCACTTTTTTAGCACATAGTCTATATGTATTTGATATCCTAGTTGTTATCCATTCATTTATTAAATGCTTACTTTGATACTTTGCAGGATTGGCAAATCCAGCACCAATCATTCAGACATTTTATGCTGAGGATCAGGTCTTTAACGATGTTAAATTAGATGGTGTTGTGACTTTGGTTGATGCAAAGCACATTGGACTTCATCTCGATGAAGTTAAGCCGAACGGAGTAGTCAATGAAGCGGTAGAGCAAATTGCTTATGCTGACCGTATCATAGTGAACAAGGTAAAACGGATCACTTTCCAATGCATCCTAGAATTTTTTGGGCCTCTTGCATTTCTATGTTGGTAGTTTCTGGTGATTGGATATGGATCTATTTTTACTGTTACCTTTCTAATGTGGTTCTTTTAGATAATGTATTTATTTTTATGTTCACAATAAATATGGTAAAAATCAAGAAACAATCGGTTTTAGAACTAAGAATTGCTAGTTAAGTATAAAGCAGTAGCTTCCAGTAAACAACTTGGCTGCATAGTTAGTGACTTAGTGTACTTTGTTATTGCTATAATGGTATCAAAAAATCTATTCTGCATAGAAACTGCAGCGTCCGGTTTTAATTAAATTATCTGTATTGAGTGGTTTAAGGTTGAAGAGTCAAGCTTTTATGTACTGAAGTTATAATGATTTGAGCTAAAAATAACAAAATTGTTCTTCCATATGGATGCTAGACTGATCTTGTGGGTGAGAAGGACATTGCTTCTTTGGTTCAGCGGATAAGGGTCAGTTTCTTTTCTTCTATAAATTATATGGACTTGTTTCTGGATTTGCATTTTCGTGCTTAGCTATGTGTCCAGAATCTTGAAAAAACTGATTGATCACAGAACATAAATCGAATGGCTCACATGAAGCGGACAGAGTTTGGGAAAGTTGATCTCGAGTACGTCCTTGGTATTGGGGGCTTTGACTTAGAGAGGTAATGACTCATACATGAACCTTTTTTTTTTTTTAAAGATATCAACTTCTAAAAAATAGGAGTAGTTGTCTAATGTATCTCATTAAGCTTATTCTTCTTGGATCTTGCCAGAATTGAAAGTGCTGTTGATGCTGAAAGTTCAAAGGATGATAATGATCATGATCCCGCTCATGACCACGGCCATGATCATGATCACCACAACTGTCATGATCATGAGCATGAGCATGGTAATGCATTTATCTTTTTAAAACTCTTTGGTCTTTCAATTTTCAAGTTTACACTGAAAATTCATTTCTTGCTCTGGGGATTTCTTTCCAACAGATTTGTTATATGATGTGCTTTTAATATATTTTTTTAACTAGTCATACACATTGAGAGCTAGGTCTGGTCAGGTTTTGAGAGTGGCGATGGCAAATTTTGCATTTTTCATAGTCGTTCATTACTCGAATATGAGCTCGTTTATTTTTGCTTTCGTTCTCATGTTCGTGCTTATGATTTTATGACATGATGAATCGCTGATGTTTGAATACTTCCGCAGAGCATCATGATCATCATCATTCTCATGATCATACTCATGATCCAGGTGTTTCTTCTGTAAGCATAGTTTGTGAGGGGAGCTTAGACCTTGAGAAGGTTAGCCTTGATATTTGACCCCAAAGTTATCTATGGTTATGTCATCATATGATTGGATCTAACTATATGGATATACTTGCATGTTAACTGTTGATCTTTTCTGACAAAAATATTCAGGCTAACATGTGGCTGGGTACCCTGTTGATGGAACGAAGTGAAGATATATATCGGATGAAAGGTCTCCTTTCAGTTGAGGGTATGAACGAGAGATTCGTCTTCCAGGTGATTGTATACACCCTCTCCATTGTTTTTATTTTCTTGATCTGGGTCATTTCAAAAAATTGAGATATCGGATTCTTACGAGTTAAACTACTTTTGTGTTTATATGACAGGGAGTTCATGATATATTCCAAGGTTCACCTGATCGACTATGGGGACCAGATGAACCCAGAATGAACAAGATTGTATTCATAGGGAAGAACCTAGACGCACAGGAGATAGAAAAGGGTTTTAAGTCCTGCTTACTGTAACACATTCGGAAAGTATCTTATTGCAATTTAAGCGGTATAACCAGTCAAAAGTGTCATGCACTGTGAGTGACTTGTACAATTTATTGTTAACAACTTGGCAAATTTTGTTGGCATCATGGCAAAAAAGTTTTGATAGATCATTTATCAGTGCTTAGCTGCTGTTGCAAGGTTCAAAAAGAACGGCTTTTGATGTTGTATTATTGAAAGTTGCATCTGTTGCAGGTTCATTCGGCCAAGGCGTTTAAACAAGACTAAACTAAGGACCAGTCTTGAAACATATTAAGGGTGGGTTTGGTTGTTGCTATTAAGTTTCTCTTTTTTTCCCTTAAAAATTGGATTATATTTGATTGTTCAACTTTTAAAATGAGATTGTTTGGTGATTTAGCTTGAATAAGTTAGAAGTTTTAATCTTGATGCATAAATCTATTTGATACTCGGGTTAGAAGCTAATTTTTTTGCACAAGAGTTGCAACCAGGCAAGCCCTGTGAAGAAAAACTTTAATCTCTCATAAAACAAATAGAACTTGTTTCTCTCTTCTAAGCTGTCGTTAAAAGCTTGTTTCATCTACTCAGCTTCTTCCTCTAAACGACTCAACCTTTCACTTAGCCTCTCAACTTCAGTACCATAAGCTATCGCCCTACCCTTATGCTTAGCAAACCCCAATTGAACAGTGTTCGATGTTTCACCCACATGATGATTTGAGCCAGAAAGCAACCTTAACCTTGGTGGTTTTTCATTACGA
The DNA here is from genome assembly GCA_001753735.1 of Embelia ribes. Lineage (NCBI taxonomy): Eukaryota > Viridiplantae > Streptophyta > Magnoliopsida > Ericales > Primulaceae > Embelia > Embelia ribes. Next base: position 4,336 of record MKEJ01030497.1, read on the forward strand.
TACTGAGATCTAGTTATGAAGCCGGTAATCGTCTGAATTGCCAAATTGGTCCTAGAATTGGAATCACTAGCTAACGAAAACTTAAAAGATCGAATTGGAATCACTAGCTAACGAAAACTTAAAACATGCCATCTAAGTGTTATTTCGAAATAAGAAACACCTCCAAGTGCTTACCTTATGTGGCCCTATATTACTATTTCAATTAATGGCCCATCCGACAGAAGTTATAATCGGTTTTTGGAACGAATAATGTTTAGTTACCTGATAAGGTTGCAAACGAAGTAGCACTCAGACAGAGAGAGAGAGAGAGAGAGAGAGAGATCTTTATCCTAATCTTTTTTCAATTGAGCCTCAGCATTAAAATCAAAGATATAACTAAGAGCTGCACATTTGATCCACAACCTGCCCTGCACCGGACTCCCTGGATCCATCCGTATCCACACCTGCAGGCCTACAAGTCTGGTCTGTGTCTTGGTCTGGAACCTTGACCAATAAACTTGATCAGGAGACCTGGCCAACTGATTTGTTATGTTAGTCAACTTTAGTCAACTGACACACGGGTAGACCCAATTTGCAATTTGCTCGGAACAATATACCTATGGATCTGTACCGGGCACAGCTACCACATTGGTCTTCTTAGACCTGTGAAAACGACGTGCGGACCCTGCAGCCATTGCCTGCTGGGTCAGATGAACTATTGCCCGAGCTCCTCTTGCGAATATATTTTGAACAAGAATAACAATATGCATACGTGCTAAGGTGTACATGCTACCATGTTTACGTATGAGATCATATCCTTTGATTATTAGATCTTGTGAATTACTTCCGGATTTAAGAAGGAAATCGAAGCCCATAATCTTGCCACATAATGCACGTGAATACTCTGAACAAACTGAACAATAATGGAAAGGAGAAACAAAAGAGCATCAGCATAGGTTCGATCAACACATGGTATTTTTCTGATCCATTAAGAAACAAGTATTTAGCATATAATGGTGTCCATGAGTGATATATTGTGTTACCAATCCATAATTGCTTCTTACATGGATTGCAATTTAATTACAAACAGAGAGAGAAAAAAGAAGAATAGCCAACAAGCTCAGAATTCATTTTTCGGCATTGCTTATTCTATATTCAAATTTTCACTTCTATTCTGCTTGGAGAAAAAAGGATGAATCCACGGATAAGTAGCTGGTTATGCATTCAAAGGGTTTTTCTTCAATCAAATTACATGAAAAAACAAAGATATCTCAGTCGATTGGTACTTCCACTTCCATTTTCAGCCCGGGCTTGCCAAGAATCTATGGAGACCAAAAAGCGAAGGTATTCATCAAATAAATAAATTTAATACTTGAATACTCAGAACAGAGAACTTGAAAAAGCTACATTCATCTTGCTTAAAGACCCTTCAGCTTTAGTCATTTATTTGTTTTATATAAAAAATGTAAAACCGAATTAATCTCATAATTTCAGATTTTTTCTCCGCATTATTTAAGTCCAATAACTTCACTACACCTGTCTTCATGTTGTAGTTAGGCGAATATCCAAAAACAAAGCTTAGAGTTGCAAGTTACAAAAAGTGTTTTAAGCTCATTTATTTAACATTCGTGAGGCAAAATTACTTTAGAAATTAGAAAGAAATAAAACTAGGGTAGACAAAATTAGGGTAGAAGGGAACAAAGACCTTAATGAAGTCATCCAGCATAAGAATAGAGTCCCTTCCATAACCAGCTTCTTGTAAAACTTGACTTAGGACTTCCTGTGGAACAAAGTGTTAAATGTTCAAATGTCATTTGAAGTTATAAGTAGAAAAAAATATGCTGCAGAAATGAATTAATACAACAGTATGAGGAGGCACAAAGTATAAAGATAAATATCGGCATAAAATTTCACGTGTTCTAAATTTTTAAACAAAGAGATCAAGAGGAAACATTCATTGCTGATGAATCATTTCAACAAAATAATGTTTTCCTACATGGGATCGAAGATTTCGCATAAATATACTGATACTTCTTATGAAAGATGAAAAAGCCATTAAACCATATCAATGGGGATTCCAATGAACAGCTAAAGACATACTAATAAAAAATTACGAAAAGAATAATTTGTCAAAGACAAATTAATAGCACAAAAACAAAACACATAGCAAAACCAAGACCATGGCTCTAACCGCTTTCATTAACTTAAAAGTCGAAACTAAGCATCTTAAGATCAATTATATTATGTTGCAGCTGTCCAAAGACACTAAATTTTACCAAAACATTTTCACCCACATGATACTTTTCTTTGATGATAATAAACTCCTAAAAATATGTTGACTTTTAAGCACTAGATTTAAAAAAGGTTTCTCTCTTTTCTTTTGTTTTATTTGTTTGAAAGATAGGAAAGGGTTTCTCCCTTTCATCTCCCATTCCATCATCAAGGTCCTATAACATTGGATTATAACCAAACTACATCATGAACTATTTACAATAAAATCAATTTGTCACAAAAAATCATCCTCCTTTCCGAGGTTGTTCTCAACGTTTACATCAACAAAATGAAGAGCGAAATATCTAAAACAGCCTATGAAAAATGTTACTTTCTTTCAAATGCAACTGAGCAGGAACAACTTATACCTCGCTTTGCTTTTCCGACATGAATGGGCCAGTCAAATCCTTCAAAACTTCGATTATGCCATCAAATGTCACCTTCCCACTACCATCAGTATCATATACTTTGAAGATAACTGAAAGAGAATTACAAACCAGAATCAATAAAACACCAAAAACATGTTCAATCAAAAGATCCAAAAATTTATTTCGACAAGTTTAAAAAAATTATGACGACACACCAATATAGTTCTGACTAAAGATTATCCGTATACTAATCCCTGCGAACTGAAAGCATTAACAATTATCTTCAACTAATTCAATTTCAAAAACAGGAAAAGCAATAGTTTTATAGCGATACTTACGCTCGACTTTATGAGACACACTAGCCTTCGCACTAAAAGCAGACAAGAAAGCTACAAAGTCTTTAAAATTCAGGCCATCCACCATTTTATGCAGCCTCTGCAAAGACCAACCAAAACCAAAGCAACATTTCATCAAACAGGTAGAGTGCAACTCCACAAACACCCAATGTGCAAAAAGAAGACACAAAACATTCCGATTTCAAAATCAGTTCTGTCACATACATGAGAAAGAGGGTTCAGTGCAAACTCGGGCACGGATAAAAACTCATCGGCCGAAATAAACCCCTTTGCGTTCCGATCGAGCTGGCAAAATCTATCGTACAAGGATACTATTTCTTGCTGGGAAACTGATTTCAAATGGAAATAAAAATAATAAATTAGCCACTTAAAACAATTATCTTGAAAATCACAAAAGGAACAGCGATTAGGGCATTCCCACCAGTGATCCTAAATGGGCCTCTATCCTAAATTTTAGCGATGCAATCAAAGGGAACTCTCACACTACTGTACATAAAACTATTCAATCACCTAAATATAAAGGGGTTTGCTACAGTGCTCCAATTGAACTAGAAGACTATTGTTCATCCTCAATTCTATTTTAAGTTTAGAATATGTTTGAATTCCAAACTCAATTTAGAGTTTGAGGTATAGAGATTAAAATTTAGAGCTTGCAAATAAGTAAGGTGGCGGGAGTGCCCTTTATATAGCTTATATGTAATGAAGACATACATAAATGATTGCAATGATCTTGAACTTCTTCAATATCATACTGAGTTAGCATAGATGAGGCAGTACCCATCTTTCCTAACTGAAAAACAATAGAAACCCACAAATCATAATTCAAAAAAATCACTTTCCAAGAAGATAGTAAAATGAACAAGCTATTAAGGAGACAGAGAGTGGGGAGAGAGACAGACAGACCTGAGAGAGATTGGAATAAGAGATGATAAGGTTTGCACATATATAGTACCAAAACTCATGTTAAATTTATTTTTGAAAGAAAAAAAAATAGAAAAATTCATTCAAAAAGCATTTTGTAACTCCCCCCTTATCTTTCTTCTGTCGTGTAGGACCTCTCTCTATTATTTACTTCCCACTAAATCTTTCAAAATAAAATAAAGCTATACCAAAACATAAAATAAAGCTATATATAAAGTGGAGGTTGCTTGAAACTGTCTTTAACTTTTCATATGCCAAATTTATCTTTACAAGATGTATTATTTACATCTTAATTACATTTAGCCATTTGTTTTCAAAAGGCAAGTAGAAAAATTCATTCAAAAAAACACATTTTGTGGCTTCTCCTAATTTTTCTCTTTTTTTACTTCCTACTAAATCTCTCAAAATAACATAAAAATATACTAAAACAAAAAATCTTCTCATTTCGCATTATTTTATTCTGATAACTTTTATAATTAAAAAACGTAACAGAAAAATTAATATTACAAGGCGTTTTACACGCGGGCATTTGTCAAGGTGATGTATATAGTATGATGCTTCTTCGTCTACATCGAAACATAATTAGGAAAAACAGTACATTATTTGGTTAAATTACAGTTTGGCCCACGAGGCTTATGACTGTAACAGAGTATTCTGTAAGGTATCTGAAATTACATTATTTCCCAAATTAATATACTAAAAAGACGATATTTCACGAGCCTTTCTTGGCTTATTTTATTGATCTAGAAGGCGATACTGTGCTAGGCTAAATATGGATATAAAAAATATATATATGAAAAAAAAACATAATATTTTAAAATTTGTGATAACAACTTTAAATGAATATTCCGATTATTTAAACACTCTAAGAATATTCCTACAAATTTTTCTCATTTAATTTCTACATCTTACTTTGTATAAGCACATTTCTTCTACTAGAAGTCTGCATTTTAGAAATTGCATATACTTGTCTTTTTATAGAAATTGTTGCAATAATTATATATCGTATAATGAAATATATAAATATATTTTTTTGAATCTTAATTATGGTTTCATGATTTTTGTAGAAAAAATTTATTTTTTTAATAGAAAAATTGTGATTAATCAATTTTTCAATTGAGAAATCTACTGTAACATTTCTATAAATTTTTATATAAACTAGAAAATATGAAAACATTGATGTGATATTTCTTTCCTTTGATTTTTTAATTGAGAAATCAAATGATGAGAAATGAATTTTTAGATATTCTGGAGGCAATACTCTAATAGTTGTATTTGAGTGCCAAAATAGAGAAAGTTTCGTAATTTTATTGTTCATAAAAAGGAAAGGCATTTTGGTTATTAAGTAATGAGATTGATCATAAATAGGAAAGGCATTTAAGTTATTAAGTGCATTGGAAATTACGAAAATTTTGGTACCATTAAAGTGCATTGGACAATGGACATACAAACCATAAGTGGAGACAGTGTAATTTTATAGATCTCATAGCATATTTTGAAATAGTCATAAACCTTGAAGGGGTGAAGTGTAATTTACCCTTTTTTATTACTTGTCTAAGTGGCGATGAAAATAATGATACTAGGCTTATAAAATATAGGTGCGGTAGATAGTGTGTAGATAGTGTTTACAATAAAATAAATTAGGTAACGTGTCCATGTAATTTATTTGAGGAATAATTTATTTGAGAAGCGACACGTTGTTTATTTGCTAATAATGATTAGCCAAATAAATGGATTATATAACCTCCATTTTTTTTTAATAATTTATTTTTTACCCTTAATTTATAGGCAAGTTTTCTTATCGAAAGATAGTCAAAATAATAATTTTACTAATATGTTCTTATTAAATGTATATTTTATAAACAAATAAATTTTTTTATATTTTCAATGAAAGGTATCTTAATAAAATAAGAAAAATATTCAATGTTTCAATCACTTTAATTAAATGAATTTGATTTATTTGAAATTTGAATCAAGATTATTAATTTGGAACGGAGGAAGTATTGTTTACTAATGTAAACTGAAATTGTCGAATAAAATTTTCACAAGGGCAAAGGACTTTTCTCCTCAAATATCGGTGAAAATTTTGACAATTTTTTATTTTTGGACGTAAGGACAAAACAGAGCAACTGGCCGTAAACGAAACAATATATACGATGGCGAAAGGATTTAAAAGCTCATTATCACAAATCATTATGTAATTATTGTCGTGAATTGTGAAAAAAAACAAATATAATAATTTATAAAAAAAATAAAATATAAGATAAAAAATTATATGATTCAGCTTCAATTTAAAACAAATTTAATTTAGCGAGACTAATATCGGTGTATATTTTTATTTATATAAACAAATAAATTACAATATGATACAACATGTAAAATGAAGTTAGAAATATTGACCAAATTGACTATTATTTTCTCTCTTTTCTCTGTCTATGCCTTGTTTTATTTATGGGTTTGTTTGTGGGCGCTTCTAAGCGTTGATGCTTCATTCTTCTTCACCATCTCTTATTTTATAAGCAAAATGGGAGTTCATGAGTCAATGTGATGGGTCATGCTTGCGCAGCGCATAATATTTGCATCTAATGATTGAGTTGCGTGTTTGCATCAATCACAGTAAAATGTCTCATTCATCATATTTTATAACAGTTTCTATAGTTTTTTATTGTATCTAATAATATTGTTGTAAACTCTTTTGTTATTATTAAATATACAAATACATTAGCTGTCATAACATGGATATTTGGAGCCAATTGATCAAGGTCACACAAATTATAATCTTCTTTTTTTTTTTATCGTTGTTGCCGCCTGCCTTGAATGAGGCTGCCGCCGATGCCCATGCAGTTGCCACCACTATCGACCTTGCTGTCACCGCAACCAACCGGCTGCCGCAGGATTCTCCCTCCCAATCTCCACCGATTTAACCCCCTCCTTCTTAAACCTTGTTGTTATTAAACTATACTATGTCGTTATACTCAAAGGGGTTGCCCAAATGATTAATCAATTGAACTTAATGTCTCGTGAAGTATTAGGTTTAAGATTCGGTTTCCACGAAAACCATTTTTTTAGAGACACCCCCCAAATGTGAAGACTAACGATTTATCCTGATTCGTGTAGAAAAACTTTTGAGGGTATAATGCATGGGTTCCGTGGAATCAGTCAGGCACATGGAAGAAGACCAAAACCAAGGACATAAAAAAAAAATCACCTAAGAAAATTACCTTATTTGGAAAACTCAACTTATCTCTCATCTCAATGGACAAGGGTTGTATGAATTTATTGACGGGACCAATATTTGCCCGTAAAAAATCTTTTCTACCACCAACACTGATGAGCTACCAACCCCACTACGTCTGAACCCAGCGTATGATATATGAATGTAGCATGACTAGTCGATTTTGAGTGCTATTATCTCCTCCGTCACCGAGGAGCTCCTTCCACATCTTGTTGAAGCAACCACGTCACTAAATGCTTGCAAAATATTGGAGACATCATTCGCTTCTCATGCCTTTATACTCAAATATGAATTATTTACCCACAATAAAAGGTAACCTATCTATTCAGTCCTATTATTTAAAGATAAATAAGTATGCTGCTATATTTGCCGTGATTGGCGAGCCACTTTGTGATTCCGATTTTATTGCATATTTACTTGCGGGACTTGATTCTAGCTATAATTAAGTTATTGCTTGTATTCATGCCCATGTTGACCCTTTGGCTAAGAACTGGAACCCAATAGCAAACCCTTAGAACTTGAAAATCTCTCTTTGCTGACAGCCAACTTAGCAACCCGGGGAATGAACCACCGGGCGATTCAATTGGTTGAATTGGGAACGAATACTCGTTCGGCCTGGTTCGATACATTAAAGCGGAAATGCATGTGAAACGTACTACAAAATTATCGACATAAGTGGTTACAAAATACTCGTATATTTGTGAATATTTTATTGTTTTCAGGATGGAAAAAATAATTACTCGAAATTTCTACAGAAATAGATGGAAAAATTATAAAATGAAAATTTTATTTTTTTCAAAAAGATAAAAATAACACAAAACACCACCATGCAGAAATACAGCTATTAGTACATTGAAGAATTGTACAGTGGTAATTAATTAATTTCCATAGCATATAGCTATGCATTTGTTATATTACCAGGCTTTGGAAAAAGGATCTCTGTCCGATTTTGTTTTTGGTCTGTGATTCTGCAACAACTCTTTTTCAGCTTTACAATTTCAATAATATCAATCAGATCACAATAATGCATCAAATTTATTTCAGATGTAGCATAAAAAAATTAATATAGCTATGATGAAATAACAGCATTATCACTAATGCAAGTATTGATAGTAAATACAAAAATACATCATTGATGATCTTTTAGCCTTAATTTGTAACTCTACAACTAAAGTTAGATAAGCAAGGGCTGTTTTAAACCATTTACTATTATTTTTTTATAAGAAATATGTTAATATAACATATAATCAATTAGATATTACTATTGATATAATGTCTGGCTTGAAAACAAATTAAGGAGAGGACCATATCACAATTATTATTATTTTTTTTTGAAAGGATAGGAAAGAGAGCCCTAAAAATTGAAATCAGAACAAAGTGGAACTAGAAACAATTGCACATTACTTTCTCAATTATTTTTCAAGGGATCGACTCGACACTCTAATTAAGAAAATAATTAGCACCCCGCAATTTGTTTTCAAGTCATAATTTCATAAAAAATTTCAAAAAAATGTATTGTTAGTCTGTAACTTTGGGAAAGTAAAATATATTTAATGGAAAAAGAAATTTAGATAGCTTATCATTATTTTGCATTGAAATCATCAAAACTATTATTTATTTAAGAATTTTGCAAATCTACTAAAATATTACTTAAAAGATAGCGGAGAGAGTATTCAATTGAGAATAATGGATAATTAGGACAACTAACAATAAAATAATTTGGGCACATAATTAGGTGTCAATTTATATCCCAATGATGGATTTCTTAACTTTTGCTTTAACATTTGTATGTTGTCACTCAATTCCATCCACAAAATATTTTTGGCCAGACAAAATATTTATAATTATCATCTGCTCTAATTCTCATGGAATATTATTAATTTCCCTATTGACTATAATTTCGTACCTACAAATTCATTGTACTAACAACTCATTAAATTCGACAAAATAGAACACCACCACATTAAAGGCTGGAACGTGTTAACTCATGAAAGATTATTTGGTTGACTATGCTTTAAATATAATCGCATGTGCAAACTTCACAGACAAATTTGTGGACCATAAATCTAAATATTAAATAATAGTAGTACATCATAATAAAGTGACATCAAGTTTATATCAACTTAAATTGAAAGTCCTCAGCACAAGAAAATAAATTCTTATATTATGTGGGAATTAATATATTTTCAAAATAAATTACTATAAATTTATAAAAACTTTTTATTAATTTATTTTTAATTAAAATTAATTATAATAAATTATTCTCAATGTCTAGTAATTTTATCATCAAAATATTGTAATTTTGTACAAAAAAAAATAATTTAAATTACAAAAAATAAAATAAAAATTCGTGTATTGAGAGCAATGGATAGCTTTGTTTTCTGATAATGGGCCTGGATTGTTAAAAGATAGACAACCATTAATACAGAAGATGGGCCTGGGCCTGCAGTTTGCCATGTTTTGCCATGGGCTGTGGCTTGAATTTTTTATATGCCATTTTTCATCTATAACTATATGTACTTAAATAAATATCACTTATATTAAATAATTTTTTTGATGAATTTCAATTTGATCACGTTAGTTTAAATAATTAGGCTATTCGCACTAATAAGACCTTATACTAAATTATAAAAATTAAATACAAGAGAAGCTAACACTAGTACAGCTTATTCTATGATTTGATCTCCTAAAATATGGGATTTGCCACAATTTTCACTTCAATTAGAGGAATTTTTGCTCATCCGAATTTTATGTAAGTTTATAAGGTCTACTATGGTACTATGTAAAGTCTCGGCACTACAGAAAATTCTCGAGATCAATTAAAAAAATATATTAAGATACCAATAGAAAATTTAATAATTAGATAACCAAAGTTTTACAAATAGTAATTATTATTGTACTTTAAGATTTAAAAGCAAAGCTATCAAACTTAATTCTACTAAACAGCATAAGAAAAAAAATTATATATACAAATAGGTAGAAATCCTCCACACAAATCCATTATTGTATTTATAACAAAGAAAATACTTACTTTAATTTTTATATAACGTATTAAATTTCTTTTTATTTAATTTATATAAAATATTAAGAGAGTGCGAAAGAGGTGCTGCGACTACCTAGCCTTGAAAATTTCTAAATTATTCGTGTATAAATTTAAAATTTGTAATAATTTATACTACACATTTCTTATGTAAAAGAAAAAAAAAATTACAAAACTTCTTTATCAGTCAATAAGGCCTAAGAGCATTCATAGCATAAATATTGACCATTAATATTTTTTACATTTATCAGTTTCTTGAAAAAAATTTGCAAATATTGTGACAGAATTCTCAATGGATAGTTCTACTATCCAAAATTTATCTATTAATTTTTTTTAAACTATAAAACTCTAATTATAAGATTTATAAAAATATATTTTTTCTTTTATTATATAATATATAATTTTTTTTAATTTTATAAATTTTCTAATATGATAATTTTTAAAATATGATTTATAGTAGAAAAATAAAATTAAAAATGAAATAAGAAAGTTTAGCAGTAATGCTACCCCCTGCTTGGAAATCATATGTTCTCACCGTGAAAAATATTGTATCATTAGTATCCATAATTAGAATTTAACTAACGTGAAAATTTTAAAAATTCATTACTACTACTAAAAAGGGAAAAAATAAGTAGAAAGAGAATCTCTTTGATAGCGAGTAACCCTGCAGAAAGGATATCGGAAAGATAACCACACAAGCAACTGCGCTTTTCAGATTTGAAGTTTTCAACTCTCAAACCCCTCTCTCTCTCTCTCT
>MKEJ01030505.1:0-12562 GCA_001753735.1 Embelia ribes
TTAACGTGTTCAAATTTAAAAACGATATCAACATAAGTAGTCATGAAAAGAATAATTTATAACTAAATGACTACACATGAGTTACTCCATACGTTTATTATCGTTTAGGATCATTTCTCGCACGTAACGGGGACCAACAATGCCTCACGAAAAAGAACTTTGGGAGGATTACTGTTGCAATTGAAACTAGAAGGACTAAATAGAAAATGGCTGAACTATACCTAACTCCTCAGCTCTATAAATACATAATCAATTAAACTTTGAACATAAAATTTGCAAACTTAAAAAAGAGCATAGCATAGCATAGCATAGCAGAGGGTTACAATGAAGAGCACAACAAAATCAAGGCTCTCTTCTTCAGCTAAAAATCAAGAAATAGAGAAAATTTCCTTAAATGGTTTTACAAACAAGAGTACTAATGCAACTTTTGCGACGACATCGTCGGGAGTAGCGACGAAGAAATTAGAGAGCCAGCCATCGGTGGACATAAATGAGAGTGCGGAGGCGTTCATCAACAAGTTCAAACGAGAGCTGATGATCCAACGGCTCGAGTCTATCGAGAATTACGAACAAATGCTGGCTAGAGGCTTGTAATGATGACCTCTCTTCTACATTTTCGCATTGCTGTGCCTTTTAACGGTTTCTTCTTTTGGTCTTTTGTTCGTTCTTTTATTTTTTCTTGCTCCATTTAATTTGAGAATAATGAATTATGTATGCTGTTTTTCGATGTATACAATTTCGTTAACTTTTAAATACATAAAAATAAAAATAGATATTTATTAATATAATAACTACTATTTTTTGGTGTATTCCTATAATTAATGATAAAGTAAAGTCCTCTTGTGTACTTTTCATAAAAGCTCTCGCAAAAGCAAGAATGCAATTATTGAAAAGGGGACTGATTTTCTTTTACCAAATATCATTGCCATACCAAACTTGGATATGCATGCTTGGAAAAATTCCATATACTAGAATGTAATGTTTAAGATAAATTGCTATCAAAATATGAATATAAGGTTTCATTAGAACGCAAATAAGCCCAAAAGTCCGATTATTTTGCTCATCTAAGAGTCTTTTATTACATTTTAACAAACAAGGCCAAAAACAAAACCAAAAATTTTGATAATCTATGGTCGAACGACTTGTACATGTTGTTGCGACTGCAACTTCTTGAGATTTACACGAGAGCATGATCTCATCATCTCTCCCACGAGTGGAATTACTGGGAGATTATCGCAGTTGCATATCTCAATCATGAACCCGTCTGGGTCGTGGAAAAATATTTGGTCGACGAAAATTCCACCTTCTTCTACACGCTGGCGCACGTAATCGATCCCCATGTCTTTTAGCTTCTTCTCCACTGTGGCCATGCTCTCACACTACGAAATCAACAGTTAAAAGATAAATTACTTTTAGCTCAACAAATGGATATTAATTGGGCAAATTATGTACAGAACAATACCACGAGTACAAGATACCGAACATTAGATAAGTTCAGTCTTTTATTAATTTTATACTTATATACCCTGCCTTGATCATGACTCTTATAAACACAAATGGAGAAATTTCACTTTAATAGACATAGCAATATTTCCCCCCACCTCACCTCACAACCAACCTGTCATTTGTTAGTCCACAAAAAATGTGTATATTGACAAACCATAAAAGACAAAATTACACAAACAGATGAAAGAGGTATCAATTGCTCTTCCAATCTACTTTTTTGGATTTATTATTATTATTATTTTGTATATTTTATTTATTTTCATTGTCACTTTGTTTGGCAATGTCACTCTCTCATGCAACCCAACCGAATAAAATCGAACCAAACAAAGTTGCAAGTAAAACCAAAGATATCCTCATTGTCTTAATCTCCAGCTATTCCTTTAATCCCTTTTCAAGCAATTGCTGAAAATAATAATTTTAGACATAACAAAAATAAAAAATTGAAAACTGAGTATATATTATAGAATTTAGTGCACAAAACTTCTACATTATAGGTTTGATTTATATAGCATTACTCAAGTTTTCAGAAAAAGTGTTTGTAACGGGACGAACGCATAACCCACCCACAAACTGAATACATATTAAAACAACTTAATCCGACACCACTAATGCAATGAAATGTATTACTCCGTCCATGAATAATTTAATCACGCGAGGATTGTGAATTGTTTATAACAATGGTTATGGGCTTATTCTGTAAAAGGATACCGCAGTTTAAAGGAGCGGAGATTAAATCTACATAGGAAATTAAACATGGAGGTTTTTGGTATATACTTGTTCTAATGAGCTCGTCAAATAACTTTTAACTAGAAATTTTTGAGTGATAGCTCGTGACATTCGTACTTTATTAACATAGTATTGGTTTCGTTGTAGCTTTTAACCAAAAAAATAAGTCTATTTTGTTTAAGAAAAAAGTTGTATCCATACACCTTAAAACTTTCAGCTTATTTAACGCAAAACAACAAATGATCTCAACTTATAAATTGAACAGTAAAATATTATCCGATTTTAAAGAAAATAATTTTAAAAAATAAAATTTATAAATTGCAACTATGTAAATCCGGTCTAACAATAGATTTTGAATATTGATGAATAATTTAATTTTAAAATCAAATATATATATTTTTAACCCATAAAATAATTCCTCAGATCGAACAGGGAGGAATAATTTCCTGAAGTTGGACCCCACTCCTCAGCAATGTCCACTAACGATATCACACGTGTCCAGATCCGAAACTTTTACAAGTTTTGGAGCTTGAAGTTTGAACAGTTAGAAGAATTTTTGGTAAACTACACTTTGCTCCCACTGGGTTTCTGACTATTTCAGAATACCCCTAAGATATAAAAAATTACACAATCCCTAAGTTATATTACAATTTTGACAAACACTTGTTAAAATAAGCTTTCTCCTCGTTCTAAATTTTGAAGCTGGTATCGCGGATAGAAGAAATACCATTATGCCCTTCTATATTTTTAGCAAAACTTATCATGTTTATAATATAATAATTATACAACATACTTTTAAAAAAAAATTATAGTAGTAGTAAATTGGAGATGACAATTTATGGTACTTAACCACCCTCCACAATGCTTGAATTTAGAGGCCAAAATGGGATAAGTGTTGTTTATACTATTGACCAATAAGAGTAAGGGCAATTTGTATATGTTTAACGTTACCATGGGTTATTTCTTTTGATATTAAAGGGGTATTAGACAAAAGTGGTGGTTATGAGGATTATATGAACCATTTATGACAGCCTAGCTTAACATCGTTTTACAGTAAAGTTGAAGTTTAAGTGCCATGGATATAAAAAATGGATCCAGTGGGAGAGATTCTAGTCACGTGGTCGATGCATTCAGACTGTTAATTTTTGAATCAGTAGCCACTAAGATTAAATAAATTTTTTTAATTTAATTTTTTTGTTAATCTATATATTTAATTCCATCAGCAACCCTGATGCGCCAACCACCAACTGTCCAACACCTCCTCTTCCCAAAGTACTCAATCTCAAGGTCAAAGTCTAATTTACCCTAGTTTCTCTGTCAATAATAGTTTTTTTAAAAGAAAACTTCAAATGTAATAATTTAATATTTTATTATAATAAAAAAATAAAATTTATTCTCATTTATATTCAAAACTATAAATTCAATATTTTTATTAAATTAAATTATTATAATTTAAAACTTTTAAAAAGAGTAATGGGCGGAGACAGAATAATAATATTTGGTTTGCCACTTGGGACTTTGTTTAAAAACTCGAAAAACTAAACGGTCAAAAATTCAAAAAAGTTCGAAAACAAAAAACAAAGCGCTGTATTTGAATTTGAAAATGACCCCCCAACCCTCCTTCGTACTTTAATACGCGCCTCTCTCTCTCTCTCTCTATCTCTCTCTCTGTGTGCAGCCGGAGCTCAAATTATTGTTTTCCCATCCAGCGTTTGAGTTCTTTCTTCCTCACAGTAAGCTCATTTTCTCCGTAAAATGCTCTATCAATGTGTGTTTTATTCAGTACTGTTATTATTATTAACCTAACGTGATACTATTATTTACATAGTTAGTATATAGTTGATTTTTTGCAGTTTGATACTGTATGTACGTTTAATTTAAAAAATACTCGCGTTTTTTACATATCCCATCTAAGACAGATCCAATTCATGATTTCAGCTTTTTTCTGATATAAACTTTGGAAAAATTATTTTGAATAAGAAAATAATAAAATTTCAGGAACTTTATAACAATCTATATATTATTCCTACTTTTTTGGAATGTACTTTGAAACAAAAAAATCATATTCAACCCGTCTGTATAACATAACGTTCTTTTTCCGTCGTGTACTTTATGTAATATTATTTACTCAATCCTGTTATAATTTCAAAAAGCAATTGGAGTTGCGTTATTTTGTAGATATTAAACTTTTTACATTTTGTTAAAAAAAGGATTTTTCAGAAAATGTATGCTAAATTGTGTTTAATCTACCTCCAGTTGATGTCTGTATACTTTTTCGTCATTTGTTTAGCTCATTGCTAGTTAATTTTAGGCTTTTAGCTAGTTCACTTTCCCCTCAAGCTTTACATTTGTTAATCTATGGTATTCATATGTATCCACACCACCTGTTTGTTGATATTCCTTTGAAGCTGCTAATGTTACTAAAAGGTCAATTCTTGAGCTTAAGAAATTACCCAAATGTGTGGAAAGAAAGTTATGAAAAGTTTATCTATGTAGCATTTAAATACTTTTATGCCAAATTCTGCGGTTGTACCCTCCCTAAAGCAAGATAACTTAATCATGTGTTCGCAAGATCTTTTTTTGGCCAATCTTGCTTGCGGTTCTAGAAGTCATTTGTTTGGATTCAATTTCTTGGGCTTAAGGAATTGTTCACATGGACAGAGAAGAAAACTATAACCTGTATCCATGTGGCATGTGAATAAGCTTATACCCAATTCAGTAGCTCCACACGACATAAAACAAGATGTTTCAATCATGGGTTGTTTCAACAATTATTCCAATAATTACATATTTGATTTGACCTATGGATAAATATGCAAGCATACGTTCCAATAATTACATGTCCAATTTGACCTATGTTTTAGGAGTCTTGTTGTAACAACTATCACGAGCAAAATGAAAAGTACGAAGCCTAAAAAATAAAATATGGAGCAACTATGAGAAGTTCCGGATATTCACTCAGTCCTTTACAATGATTAGTACACCTACTTATAATTTCAAATGTGCTGGTAAATTATGCAAGTTACATTAGTGTGAGTTTATGAGAGGTGATGGTATTCATAACTGACAGTTGTCTGAACATTCAATATCGAACTAGGTTGCGTCACTTGAATATAAAAGAATGTTGACTCGTACTATAGCACTTATTTTCTTATGTTCTTTTGCTGATCGACTATTATTGATTTGATTATTTTCCTAGAAAATGGAGTCTCTCCCCAATTGCCTTGTTGAATCCATTTTGTCACAAATAAGCAACGCAAAGGATGTGGCATCTTGTACTTGCGTTTCGACGAGGTGGAAAGACGCTATACCCTATCTCAGGAGCCTCTACTTCCCTCGGAACCTCAGCGAGAGTCTTCCCAGTGGGTGCATAACCGACAAGGTTGTCCAGCAAATGGTGGCCTCAGTGTCTCAATTAGAGGAACTCGTTGTCTACTGTCCTTTCACCAGTGCAGGCCTTGCTGCATGGCTTTCTCTTACTAGATCCTCCCTCCGCCACCTCGAGCTCCGGATGGACAATCTTGTTGAGGACCAGCCTTGTGATGGCAAACCCTCGAAGCTGGATTGCATTGGCACTGCAGTGAATCTAGAGTCACTGAAACTTTGGGGTGTCCTTATGTTTCAGTCGCCCAAATGGAGTGTTTTTCAGAAACTTCGGAATATGGAAATAGTTGGTGCCAGATTTGAGGACTCCGCCATGACTGTTGCTCTTCGGGCTTGTCCCAATTTGACCCATTTGACGCTGTTGGCTTGTGAGGGTCTGAGGTCTGTTACGATTGAGCTGCCCCAGCTTGAGCAGTGCAAGCTGGACTTTTATGGCCCGGGTGACTGTTTTCTCACTGTTGTGTCTCAAAAGCTTGAATTGCTCGAAGTGCAAGGTTGTAGTTGGATACGTGTTCGTGAGACACGGCAACTAAGGAATCTTTCCATTGCCAATAATTCGGGTAATTGTTTGCTTGCAATTTTTTAAGTACTTGCAAGTTTGGATATCTACTATTCTGAAATGTATAAAAGAGCTTGTCTATTGCTACTGTTATCATTAGACAAAAGTAAACTAGGCTTTCTTACATGTTTCTCATTAGTCAAAGAATAATGCTGCACATACAAAATTATGTATATACAAAATTTAGTGCGCAAGCATTTACTAGCTGGTAAACACCCAAAGAAATTACTCAAAATTGCTGAATTGCCTACTGCCAATCTACACATCATTGTGTATACTAATAATTATGTTTATGTGCATTTCCACAAGTTAAAGATGCAGACCAGCGTGATGTATATGAAATTATCTTGGCGTGCTCAATGTTATAATAAATCTAACATATACAGTTTTGCTAATATGTGGTGGTTTCAACAATGATCTGCAGGAAGAGTCTACATGGTGGATTTTGGGAAACTCATGGCACTTGAATTTTTGTCCCTTAGAGGTGTTCAGTGGTGTTGGAATGCACTAAGCACTATGCTCCTAGCTGCTAGTGAGGTGAAGCATCTATACATGAAGGTGGAATTCACAGGGGATTTCGAAACCCTGCAGCCCTTCCCTGAGATTGATTTTGTAGATTTTTTTAACAGCCACCCGAAGCTTCAAAGATTCGACATGCATGGTGCTATGTTTGCTGCTCTATGCCAGAAAAACAGCTTGAAACATGTAAATATCAAATTCCACATAAACCTTTGTTAACAGATTGGTCATATTTAAGATTTGACGTATTGATTTACAGTTTCTGTTTTCTTTTGGTAGGTCGATTCGAGATTTGTGATTCCTTGCCTTGAGGAGACGACGATTACAGTGAGATCCCCATTAAATGCCGAACAGAAAATCAACACTCTTGAGTCATTGATAAAGTATGGTAAGAAGTTGAAGAAGATGAAACTAAGAATTCTTGATATGAAGAGCAACCATAGCAGCGTAGATGATTTTTTCCAGGAGATTTGTAGGTTTAAATCCTTGAACCGCAGAGTAGTCTCCATTGAATAACATCTGAGGGAGGACACTTTCCCCTCGGCCCAACATTGGGAGACCATTTTTCTTTTTTTTTTTTTATGATCGGATTGGCCGCTAAGATTTTCTGATTGATCGCTCATGCTGCGTAATGGTTACCCATCATCTTTCTCATAATTGAGCTAATTCGTTTTCTTATGCTACTTCAATGTCATTTAACGTACGGAATTGGAACATGGTTTGTAAGCGGGTGAGTGGAGTAGATAAACATTGTTAGAAACTTTGATTCATGTCTATGGGATGATTGAAATAACTATGGAGACAACAATTACGTTTCCAGTGTGCATAAGGATTTGGCACGAGTAAAACTTTCTAAACCTAACCAATTCAAACTCATCACCAGAATATGGTGAACTTCTCAACATTTTCCACAGAATTTTACAATGCAGCTTCTATTTTTAACAGAGGGTTCTTTGCACCACCAATTAAATGGAAATAATGTGTAGCTCAGACTCTGAATTAAAGAGTTTTCACATGGTAGGATGAGAAATTGTCTCAAATTTGAAAACCGTTTCACCCAAGCGCATGGTTTTCAACAAATTCCCACATGATCATCTGCAAGAGCGAGGGTATAATTGTATTGTATGTAGTGTGATTTTCACCTTTCCCGAGAGTTTGAAATATTAGGATAAACCAACTTGAATTAAAAGAAAAATCAAATGTGTGGCAACATACATGATAAAAACCATAATTGCTCGGCGGACTGGGGACAACATTAAGAGAGAAAGGGAGCAACGAAAGCCCAAGTAAAAGGCATGTAGAAATTGGACATATCTATCCTTACCATGCAGAGGATTCACAATATGTTTTCTTTTTCCTCACTAATTAGAATAAGTTAGAACATAACTAACAAGATCAAAATTTGGCACCAAATATATTGAAAAAGAAAAATCCGAAACGATTGTAGGGCTCAAGTCTGCTGCTATAACACAAGAGTATGTAGACTATGAACTTATATCAGCTTCTTCTTCTGGAAAAATTTCTTCAAGTACCATATCTGTGTGACTGAAACCACAATACAGATCCCCAAAGACATGATACTGTACCATGCCACTCTAGCATTCGTCATCTCACTCACCTCCCTCATCTCAGCCTCTCTGCAACATAACATGACAAAATACAAAAATATAGCACAAAAACTAATTTAGAAGGAAGCTTTTTACTTAATTTGGATGCATTTAATAAAGCATTTGGATTTAGGTATTTGGAATCAATTGGAACCCAGGATTTATTAACTAACCCAAGGAAGGATTTGAAGAATATAGAATGCAAGGATTATAAATCATGGTAGTGAAACATCAACTTGAGAACCATTACACTCAACATGCAAATAAATTTGAAGATCAAGTGTACTAATTTACCTGCTCCTGAGATAAATCAAATTTTCATGAATAGCTTCCACAACTCCTTCAAGCTTTCTCAACTCAAGCTCGACACCCTAGAATTGCAAATAAGGCATGAAAAGATAAATCATATACTTACAACAGACAAAGAATTGCAAGTTTAGTGGTCTCCAACAAAACACAGCCGTGGGTTTTAACTAGTGATCCCAGATTGATTTTCCATATCCAATGGTATACTGGAACTTGTGGTCCCATGCAACTATTATTTTGGCTAAGATCATTGCCAGGGAGCCACAAGATCCAGAATCGGTAGAGAAGGAAACACTTGTGATCAAATCCATTTGGGGGAATTAAGACTTCCACCAAACTGAAGCTTACATTTGTTTTCCTAACATCAACAAACAAACATATACACACAAGAATCTTCAGTGTTACACGCTCCATCAAATGCATAACTCAGATTCACCATTATATTGATATAATTAGATAAACCCCGGATTCTACCCGAAATTTCTCCTCTTTTTCCCAATAGATATCACATTATAATTAGTGCTCATGGTTTACAGAAACAATTGTAGCATAAAATTGTGGTTTAGAATCACGAGTTTGAACAAATCACTGGATTGGATGAAAAAGATAGTCCGCCCCAGTAAAATTAAAACCCACCAAACTTGAAATTTCTTTTTTTAAAAAAGAAAAGACACTTGCTATTGAGCTTTCACAAAACGGAACGTGCTGAAGTCTAACAACAATCTCCCTACATTAACAAGAAAGAATTGCCACCAAGTCCCATGTTATCAAAGAAGAATGGACTAAAGGGCATAGAAACCCATCAAATATACACAGGCCCGCTTCAACCTTATCATTCCTCATCTTACATCTTCTGAAGGGTAACGAAAGACTAGGAAACCTCTTCTACACAATAGGGAACAAATTTCCGCTTCTCGAAAAAATGTAGATTGTTGGAATATATTCTTGGAGAAATAAGGAGACAGATTCCATAATGTGGTTATACATGGCCTCTGGTTCTTTTTGACAAGGCAACACTCATGCCTAACACCCAAAAATGGTGCTATCTACACCATGGTGAAACTTGAACAACCCTAGAGAAGGCATTTGCCTTTAAAATTTGTATAGCGGGTAATCTTAATCTTAATGCCCTCGATGTTCATGTTATAGAAAATGTTAACAATCTAGTTAATTAAAAGTTAAAAGGTTGAAAGACTTTTCATAAACATTGAGAACATGCGGGGTGGGGGAGAGAGAGAGAGTGAGAGAGAGAGAGAGGGAGAACTGAACAATTCTGTGGTACCCACCTCAATCTTTTCCTTTCTTGCTACTGATTCCCAATCCTTGGCAGCAATTCCAGTCTTCCACTCCAGATTGACACTTACATCTCCAGAACCTTGATAGTGATTGTCCAACCAAAAACATGCAATGTAGTTTCCAGCCTCTTTAGTCGTGTATGCAAACTGACCATGTGTCACATTTTCTTGGTGATGAAGATTGTTCCCATAAGGAGAAGTTACCTACAGGAAGAAAGTAAAATATCACTCAAATAAGTCTCAAGTGGCAGGATTACAACTTATTATGCTGGCATAATATTGAAGTGTTAATGGGTCTGGTTATGCGCTTCATTGTGCTAAATGTATCTCCGGAGCTTTCTAACAAAAGAAGGATCCAAAAACATGACTTGAGATTTTGAAATGAAAAGAAATCATGAGGACACACAATGACACATAACCTAAGATGGTTGACGATATAATAGCATAGGAGGGGTGACTTCTTAAAGGCCAGTGTGTCACACGATTCATACCTTCATACAGCATAGCAACATTTGAAGACCAACAGCAATTCACAAAAATAAAAAAATAGGTATGAAGTGCCCTAACAAAGTGGCCTTGCACTTATTTTCGAAGACTAGACACTAGGACATATACTGCCAGGACAGAAACAAACGACATACAAAAAAAAATGTAACCCTAACCAAGCAACCAATCATAAGGATTGATTCAAGGGCAAAATCAAAAGTTTGAAACCAAAACAGCTATAGGCACATATGAGTTGACCATATGAAGTGAGTCAAGCTAAGCTCAATTAATTTTTTCAAAATTACCTTTAAAAAGAAATGATTTCTTTTCCACTATCAACCAACTAGTAACTGGAATTCCTTGAAAGTATATTTTGTTCCCGCTATGATGTACATAAAGGTGAAATATTTAAAGCAAATACGTGCAACTACTACCATTTCTAGCCTCTTGATTGTAAGGACATTCCCATCAGGTAATCTATTTTCAACCCCTACAATATGATCCGCTTACCTCATACTTTAAAATAGAATGGAAAATGGAGAGTGCCCACACCAAATCTCTTAAACTTAAATATAAAATTGTGGATAAACACTAGTCCACCGGTTCAAGGGGATCACTGAAACAAACATCTTATAATTTGGAGGAGGTTGAAATAGTGTTAAACCGGAGGGAGGGTTCTCCTGGATTTATGTTCAGTTTGGGATTGCTTTCTGATATCTGCTTCTGCTTTTTCCGTCCGAAATTGTAGCCTGTGTTTGGAAAATTTTAAAACCCTGCTTTCAACATCAGCTTTTAGCTTTTTCCAAGAGATGCGTTTAGAGGTATAGGATGCTTATATACTTTTGTCTTTTTCACTGCAAGAAAATCACTTTACCAACCACCACACAAATTTTCAAAGTAGCTTCTAAATTTTATACAATTTCAAACAACTGTAATTAACTACAAAATAACGTCGAGCGGAACCTAATCTTATCAAGCGAAAGATGATCACACAATTCTAAATCTAGTCAAGTTATGAAAACCCCTAAAACGAGTTAAAAATAATAATAAGAAACGAAAACCCTAAGATCGATATTGAGGTGGGTAAAATGGGGAATAAAAAGTGAAAAGTAGACCTTGACGGAGATGGTGGGGGAGGGGTGAGAGTAATCATCGGGGATGACGACGTAATCGGCCAAAACGACGACGTTGTTCTGAATCTCCTCCGACACGCACTTCGTCCCCGTCTTCGGCATGCTCAGCCATATCGCCTCCGTCCCCAACCACAGCCACATCATCAACACCGCCACCACGCTCAGCACCTCCGCTCCCTTCCCCATTCTCTCTCTCTCTCTCTACAGAGCTCCAGATTCGGTCACCTGGATGATTTTTTTTTGTTCTTATTGTAGTAATAAGAAATTCATCTGGGAAATAAATAGGGCGAAATTAATCTCTGTAGTTGCAATAAAATTTAATACTCATAAGTTTTGAATTGTAATATAGTTACTTGTTATTCATTTTGATCCGTCACAGTTACACTCCTAAACAAGTCCATACCTAAATATAATCTATTAATCTGTTGAACTATAAGGCTGCATTATCGCCAATTTATTTATTGAAATTTAAGATAGATGATTTTAATTTTAGCTACATCATTATTTTAATATTCGAGAGACTCGTATTAAAATTTAGGAATTGAAAGTAGGCACTCTAATGGAAGGTCTAAAGTCATCGTAATTCATGAAAATATAAAAAATAATTATGAAGGACTTCTCACTAATAGGAAGACTAAATCTGCCAGTGTTTCAAATGTTATTGACCATTGATATATTTATTGTGAACTATAGAATTCAAAAATACAATTTTAGTCCTAACGATACCATGAGTGTAATTCACCCCGGTGCTGCTACTAAGTAAATCAAATTTTGGAAAAAAAAATATATAGCCGAGTAACGTACCCATCGCCTTCGTTACTTCAGTCCTTGCTTTCCTTATCTCTTTCCTTACTTTCATCATTATCACTTCCTTTTCAACCGCCATCCTCTTCATTGTCACTTTCTTCACGTTCCTATTGCTTTTGTTACTCGTCACCTTTTCCACTTCCTTTTTACCTCCTTACGGACAATATGTCATTGTTCCTCTTCTGGCCTTTGTTCCTCTATATTTGGCACATCTTTCTCTTTAAGCCTAACTGC
>MKEJ01030507.1:0-11886 GCA_001753735.1 Embelia ribes
AATCAAATAAGAATAATAATTTATTTAACAAAATATATTATTTACTATTTATCTAAATATTATATTTTAAATGACTAAGGATGACTCCTTTAATTTTGGCTTTTAAGCTATTGGATCACTCTGCAATGTAAGAGTCACTGCAATGCAGAGTGATCCACCACTAAAAAATATAAGGAACATACAATTAAGAGAACATTCCCTCTTCATGTGTTTCAAATATACTGTTAGGGATAATTATAAAAATGGTTCCCGTAATTTCAACAACAATTCTTTTCAATTTTCATAGTTGCATTTATTACAATAATAGTTCTATGAGTTTGAAAATGAACAAACTTGGTCATCAAATTAAAAAATAAAATAAAAATAGGCATATTTAGTATCTTTTATAATTTTTACTTATATTTAAAATCCTATAATACTCAAAATAGAAAATAATATCAATATTAAACACCATAAAAATATTAACTTACACCAAGATTAATAACATATTTGTTACTTTATATATTTTCATCATTTATAAATGACCTTAAGTTCACAATAAGAACTATAATTTTAATTATCATAAAACAAGAGATAAAAATTAAAACTTCGTTCTTAAAATTAACTCACCTTAATTGAAACACTATCTGAATTCTCGCGCTTATGTAATTTCCATCGTTTAAGTGTAATTAAGTAATAATTATTATAAGCTTTATTAAGAGTTCAACTTAAAAACATCTATAAAATTGCTCAAAATGAATAGATTATTTGATCAAATTTTAATATTAAATTTGGATTGTTATAAATAATTAGGCTTATCAGCGTAGCAACTTGACTTTCATAATTGTAATAAGACTATTTTTAGACTATTTTTAAACTAAATTTAGTATATTTAGACTTTTTATTGATTTAAAATTTTGTATACTTATTATTTGTTATATTATTACTAACATAAAATTAAAGAGTTGTACGAGTTGTATGAAAATGTAAATTACTAGTTTATATTTTTCTTAATTGGTCTACGGCATAATGACATTTTAGAAATATGAGACAAAAAAAGTTTAATAAAATATTGTCAATGCACGAGGCAAATAAATTTATCTGTTTTCAAGAAAACGAAACAAATATTTTTAATTAATTTTAATTTTGGATTTATTATTAAATATTTATATTTAATAATTTTTAGAGCAATTCTATTATGGTTATATTTCTTAACAAAATAATACAATTTAATGAGTTTTATTTTTCCATAAAAATTTTGATGGAATTCTGTGACAAGTTTATTGTTTAAAAATCCTAAAATTCATGGGACTTATGACAATTAAATATGAGGATATTTGTCAAAAGTATAACAAAAATAGTTAAAATAACAACTTTTATATATCCGACATAAACAAATTTTTATGTTTTTAACTATGATGTTCATCATTTTGTCTCAATGCACAGAGTTGGTTTTGATATATGTTTTCGATACTTAGATTTAGAGAAATTTTATTATGGTAATATTTTCAAATAAAATAATTTATTTTTAATAATATTGTTTTTACAAAATTTTACCGAAAGTATATATTTTTGCAAAAGAAATATTTTTTTTCCTTGCACAAAGATGTTTATTTTTGATAAACATTGATGTAATTTACTTTTTGAAAATAACTAGCAATAGATTGATAAGTTAAAAGAGATATGCATATAACATTTTTCGTTTGAGGGTAATTGATTTTTTCTTAAGCACTTAACCAACATATATAAATTCGTACGTGTATTTATGTAAAAAAAATTAAGATATTAAATTAGTTATATTTAAAAAAATATTATAATAAATTAGATTATATTATATTTGTGTATATATTGATGCAGTTACAATGAAAATATTTTATTTGTCACTATTAGAGTGAAAGAAGAGAAAATTTCAACTTTTATATTAATAAAAGATAGTGATCTTATAGTAATGTTGTATAACTGTAAATGAGTTTTAGAATTATAAACTATATTTAATGGGTTATTCATATTTTTTATTTGTTTATAGAAATTATTGATTAATTGTGCAAATCTTAATATGAAACTACAACTATTGATTTGTGATTTGCATGTTATATAATTGAAAATAACTACAATCATAATTTGAAGAATAAAAATCATAATTTGAAGAATAAAAATTAAATTGATAGATTATGAGATGTATGAAACAAAGTAATTGTATGTTGTGATATAATACAATTAAAAATTAAGAAAATAAAAATATTATTTTTTTGCGAAAGATCATAATAGTTTTATAATCATTGGCAATTTGTTAAATTTTCATCTTTATAACAAAATTTGATTTTGTACGATAAGCATTTTAGTGTTTTGATTTTTAAATTTTCAAAATTTGAATGCAGTAGTTGTTTTCATAGATTATAATAAGATTGATTTATCATTTAGAAACAAATTGAAATTAAGATTTGAATTATGATAACAAATAAGTAACTAAGATTTGATTTTTATTTTTATTTTCTTAACAAAATTATGAGAAAAGTAAACTCATATTAAGTTTCAATCATAAGTATTACTATCAGCGTTTAATTGAGTGAATAAAATAACATTTTTCATTATATATGAAGAAATAATTTTTTATTTTCAAAAATGAAACCTTATATTAAAATACAACGTGCAACGTATGTAGTCATCATTTAGTATCTTGAAAAATGTCATGTGTAAAGTACGTGATGTCCATTTAGTACTAATAATATTACAGAATTATACTGTTTTTTATTTCTACAAATTATGTATATCATTTAGTATATTGAAAAATGTCACGTGTAACGTACGTGATATCCATCTAGTATTAATGATATTACAGAATGACACTATTTTTTATATCTTACAAAATTGTGATTCGGAACTAAAAAATTGAATGATTCATTTCTTGTACAACTTTAAAAACATTTTTCTGATAAAAATGTAAATATTACTAAGCTCAAGTTATACTCTATTGAAACTTGCTTATTAAAATAATGGCGCGTTACAGATTCATGCATAAGATAAGTTATTTCACTAGTGAAGTTCGATAAGTTAGTAAAAACAATTACTCATATAATATCTTTGTTTTTTCTTAATATTCTCTTACATAAATAGACTTTGAAATTATGGGATTTGAGAAATTACTCCTTATGCGACTAATTAGAGTACATATTTTCATAACTGATATAAGTGATGAGTATATGGCTGTGCAATGCCTCACAGACTAATTTGATATGGTGTGATTTCCTATACAATATGCTTGTGACCCGGGAAAATTACAATGTACTATAAAAACAACTCGATGTCATGAGAAAAAGATTAGTTAAATTTCTCTTTCTAAACTAAATACTTTTTATGGTTGTATTTATTTTTCTAAATTATGTAGTTACTTGAGTATCGCAAACTCTACGAGTAGCCAACCATTGGCAGTCTCACGTACATTTCCAAGGATATTTCGATTGCGTACCACTCAAATGAGATCTTCTCATTTTTCATTATCCTTGCATTTAACCATTTGCCACAAGTAAAATTTATGGTGAGTAGTCAATTATTTGGTTCTCCGCTGGTGCAAATAATTTGTGCATGTGTTTAAAGATTATACTAGGAGATGAATGAAATTTTTTTTTTTCTAAAATTTGAATAAATTTAAAATCTAACCCAGCCTCTGTATCAACCAGTGTTTATTAATTCATAAATTCCAACAACAGTTTGTGGCAAATAACAATTTAAGTTAGAGAGATACTCCTTGGAGGAAAATATTATAGATCAAATAAAATGCTACAAATTTTAAAATTTTCATTTCTTGGCATGAAATTCATCCTCGTAAGTAGTAATATGCAGCAAATCTCGAATAACTTTCATTATTCTGCAATGGCTCTAATATAAAAAAATAAAAATAAAAATTTCATTAGCAAATAACCTTAAGTTATTTTTGTATCTCACATGCATATACATTGGTGACTACAAATTATTTTTTAAACAAAGCAAAACGTGAAAAATAAAAATAAAAAATAAAAAAGTTTTTGAAAGCCAACTAAACCGTTAAATTCTGAAGGGGGAAAAGACAACGCGACTTTTCATCTGAGAGATCGACGGCTGATATTGACTAGCCGTTAGGTTTAAAAAGGGCAACATGTGCGGACAATAAATCCTACGTTGATGACTCAATCTCGCTCATCCTGTTACTGATTTATTCCTAATTTCTTCCAAAATTATTTTGTTTATCTTTTCATTCATTCTTGGTAAGCCCTGACCCGTCCAGAGAGATCGAGAGAGAGAGAGAAAGAGGGAGAGAGAGACCCCGAGATCAAACAGAGAAACTCCATTGGTGGATGGAGATTTCTGAGTAGTCTCTCTCTTCCGATTTGATTGATTAACTGAAATCGGAACAAATTTATTTGATCTCTTGATTTTTCTACTGAATTCGCCAATAGGGTATGATCTGGGTCTTTACTCTTGATCCCGATTCTTGATGGGTTTTACATATTTTTTTGTAATTTCATGTTTATTTTACCAAGTTTCACAATTTTTGGGATTGTTGGTGTGTTGATCATGTTTTGTTGATCTGAATTTTGATGGTTTTTTTCTTTTTCTTCTTTAAGATTTTGTAGCTATTCTTTGAAGAGTGTCTATACGTAATTTTATCGATTTTTACAGTTTGGGGATTACTGGAACATATTTGTAATTTGATGGGGGTTTTCTTTTCCCCTCTTAATTTTATTTTGTAGTTGTTCTTGAAGACGCCTATTTGTGTTTTTACTGATTTTCACAATTGCGGATTTACATTGGTCTGTCGATCATATTTTCTTATATCAGTAATTTAATGCTCTTTGTTTTCCTTTTTCAATATTTTTTGGTGTTTCTTAAAGAGTGTTGATTTGTCTCATCTTTTTTTTAATCAGTAATTTGGTGTGTCACTGTTTTTTATGATTTTGGGGATTATTGTCTCTTGATCTTTTTTTTAATCAGTAATTTGATGGGTATTTTGATCTTTTTGTAGTTGTTCTTAGAAGACTGTGAATATGGGTGGATCAAACGAAAATCAATCTGCAGTAATCAGGCCCGATAACGTTCAAGGTAATTGTTATTTTGAAAACGATCTTAGTCTCTAATGTGGGTTTTATGCATGCCACTTGTTTGGTAAATTGTAACTGTGATAATAATAAAAGTATTAAATGACTAATATTATGAATTTGTATTCATTAAATTAATTAATTGCAGAGGGCCTGCACCTGGGAAATGGGAAATCTTCTTTAGGGATGGGGCAAACTAGGAAGGCGTTGAGTACGATCAATCACAACATCGTCGGAGTGAACAAAAGAGCTGCATTGTCTGAGTATTGTCTTATAAACTTTTTTTTATTTGTACCAAGATTGGTGTTCATTTTATAACCAATTTTGAATGGGATAATTTTTATTTTCAGAAAGAATGGAGTTTCTGTCAAGGTTCCACCAATTCCGGTTCATCGACCAATTACTAGGTAGGTCTTGAATCTAACACAGTCCCTTTGTTGATTTTAGATTTTTTATGTATTCTCGATTGGATATGGCTCTTGATCATTGTGTTGGATTTCTCCATGGTTTTGTTTTAGGAAATTTGCTCAACAAATGGCTAGCAAACAGATACCACCATTACCTGAGGTACTATTTGTAAGAAAAAAGAGTAATATAAGTGTCCTTTTTTTAATTCTTTATAGTGTCTACACATTGGGTTGGCCTTGATCTCTATATGTTATTAATAGGAAATAAGGAAATCGGAAGATCCGATCATTGTGGATGTGGATGAATACAAGTGTGCTGGTGACTTTCCTGTGCCTATGTTTGTGCAGCACACTGAGGCTATGCTGGATGAGATTGACCGGATGGTATTTATATTCTTAACACTAGATGAATATTTAGATGAAAATTTGGTGAAATTTTTATGATTTTAGCTATGATTTGACAGGAAGTAGAGATGGAAGATGAGATTGCTAGCACTGAGAAAGTGAGGGACATTGACTGCGGAGATGAGAATAATCACCTTGCCGTGGTTGAGTACGTCGATGAACTATATGCCTTCTACAAGAAAATAGAGGTAATCAAATTTTAACAATACTTGTGCTTCATTCTTTAGCTTAAGAATCATAATTGCAAGCGATCTTTATAAGCTAATTACTGCATGTTTGTATCGTAACACATTAAAGATGTGATAACTTGTTCAGTCCTTTATTTAGAGTTTATATCATAGGGTTTCAAAAGGGGACATGTTGTTTTGAAAATCAAGATTTGAATACTGGATAAGTACTTTCTAGGGAGGAATTTGTTGATTGGATAGTTGATTGCACTTTCAGTGGGCTACTAGAGCTTATCTATGTTGCATCATCTATGGCAAAATAATATCCTCTTTGGCCTCCTTCCTTTTGTTTATGTTTTCAAGGGCAGGATGTTGTTTTGAAAATCGGGACTTGGATACTCGATGAATAATTTATAGGAGGAATTGCTGATTGGATAAGTTTTTGCACTTCCATTGTGCTGCTAGAGCTTTATATATATTTCATCGCCACTTAGCAAAATTTCCTCTTAAATCTCCTTTGTTCTATCTATGAATTTAGCAAGACTACTACATACTTTAGTAGAGTTTATATCATATTGATAGTAGGAGAAACAAAAAAATAAGCAAAACATAATATGAAAATTCTAAATATTGCTTCGTCACATAGCAACATATCTATGAATTTAGCAAGACTAATACGTACTTTAGAAGAGTTGATATCATAATATGAAAATTTTGTTACTCGGGTTTTCTAGCTGAGAGCTCTTGTACCATGTTCTGTGCAGAGTTTAAGCTGTGCCTCTTCAGATTATATGCCTAAGCAATGCGACATCAATGACAGGATGCGAGCAATTTTAATCGATTGGCTGATTGAGGTATTTCAAAGATTGTTGACTTCATAAGTTTTTTGGAACTTTTTAAGCCCCACATGACTTTAAATAATTGATTGTGTATTGACAGGTCCATTACAAGTTTGAACTAATGGAAGAGACATTGTACTTAACGGTAAATCTCATCGATCGGTTCTTAGCTGTTGAACCAGTGGTGAGGAAGAAACTGCAGCTAGTTGGGGTCACTGCTATGCTCCTTGCTTGTAAGTATGAAGAGGTCTCAGTTCCAGTTGTAGAGGATCTCATTCTGATTTCAGATAAAGCTTATTGCCGAAAGGATGTGCTGGATATGGTATGCATTCTTAAATTTTGAGAACTGGATTATGTTTTTGTTAAGGAAAATGGTTGAATTTAGAATTGGGTTCTTTCACGAATATATGAAATTTCAATTATTGGGAGCATCTGTATATCAAGTATAAGGGCACATATATTCTGTTGTAGAGTACTACCACTCGAAGATTTTTCTGTTTTGGGCTAGGTATGCATTTCAAATTGTGAGAATTTGATTATTTTTTTACTAGGGAAAATAGTTGAAATTTAAAATGGAATAATGTTGGCGATTTTAAGTATAAAGAGCACAGTTTTTATGTTGAGCGTAACCACTACTGGAAGATACTGATATATATTATGTGCATTCTTGTAGTTTTATATATTCATTATGTCGGCTGCATTTCTTTCTTTGCAGGAGAAATTGATGCTCAATAGACTACAGTTCAACATGTCAGTGCCAACACCCTATGTGTTCATGAGGAGGTTCCTCAAAGCCGCTCAATCCGACAAAAAGGTGTTTTTTCTGTTCACCCTTGACTAGTTGTGTTATGTTTTTACTAGCTTCTTCATATAGAAAATTTTATGCGCACTTGTGATTGTATTGTAGACGGAGTTTTTGGCATTCTATATAATCGAGCTGAGCCTGGTCGAGTACGAGATGATTAAGTTTCCACCATCTCTATTAGCTGCAGCAGCAGTTTTCGCCGCTCAGTGTGCACTCAGCGGTTATCAACGTTGGACTAGGACAAGTCAGAAGTACGCTAGCTACTCCACAGATGAGCTTATGTGAGTACTACTCTAATTCCTTTGTCGTTTTCATTTATTTAAAATTTGTTATCAACTGAATAAGAAGTCTATGCTGTAACTTGATTGGCATTAAGAAAAAGCAGCAGCTAAAAAAATAAGATAATACGTAATAAGTAGTGCAACAGAGAAGTTTGTTTTCTGTCGAAGTTTACCTTTTGAAACACAGTGTTGCAATATAATTTCACGTGCACTTTTTGAGTCTTTTCAACTGAAATAAGAAATGCATATGGGGTAATAGTTTTGATTTTGTTTGGTGGGCAACAAAGAAAAACCAACATCAGATATATGGCTACACTGCTAGTAAGGAAACACAGTGTTATCGCACGCATTCATTCGCTGATATACAATTCTCTCTTTAAATAGGGAATGTTCGAAGGTGATGGTGAGTCTTCACCAGAAGGCACCAACAGGGAAGCTCACCGGCGTTTATCGCAAGTACAGCACGTCCAAGTACGAATATGCAGCAAAGTATGAGCCCGCTTATTTTCTGCTTGAAGACAAGTTTTAGTCAAAACACTGTAGGGATGGGGTCGGGGTGAGGAGTTAATGCGAGCAACAAAGGGTTGCCCCTGAATGTGATGGGGATTGTGTGTTTATTCAATGTCTTGTTCTCTTCTCTATGAACATAATTACTAGGATTTTGGTATCGTTTTGTTGAACATAATGACTTGCTAAGTTTTATTGAAACCTATTTCTAAGATTCAGTATTCGCGGACTTTGTTAAGAACATGTTCTTCGTGTTAGTTTGTCGGTTTACAATTTTGCTTCTGAATTCTTCTATTTTGTTAAGTGGAATGAATTTTGTTTGTGGTATCGTAAAGTACAGTCTTAACTTACCCATCTTTATTGGTCCGGTGTCTAGATTTCAATACTCGCCATAAAATATTCTTTGCAAAAGTAACTTTCGTAATGTGGTATATTTCAAGGGGAAGGGTAGAGGCAAACTATAGTTTCAAATGTATATGTTGTAATATATGAAATTCATTTTTTCACAATAACAGGAATGGCCTCCAAGTTTTGGAAAAGTGAGTTGATTACTAAAATAATCTTAAATACTGTGAAAGGAACCAAGTCTAAGCCTTTTCTGTGACTTTGGGAACCAAATCCAACAATGCTTTATGCTAAAATTTATAGAAAAAGGGTAAAAAGGAATTTCCGTTGCCGGGACTTGAACCCGGGTCTCTCGGGTGAGAGCCGAGTATCCTGACCAACTAGACTACAACGGATTTGTGCGATGATTATGATCTTGCATTATATTATAGTAATTATTTTATAAAACATTTTATCACCACCCCAAAGGCTGAAAATTTTATTCAAAGAATAAGCGGTTGTCGCAACACTAATTCAGTTAACAATTTGAAGTTCGAATGGAAAGAAAATGTTGAAGGCTTGAAGGTGTAATACTATGCTCGAGCTATTTTGTTCACGTTTTCTGCTTTGTAAATCTTATTTTTCTTTAAAAGGTAACCATATACTCTAAAGTCTAAACAAATGCTTAACTAACTCATTAAAAGAGCTTAATCAAGCATAATAGCTCTATCAAAGACTCGATTAATCCTCCTCATTGAAATAGATGTAGCAGCAGGTTACCAACACAGTCCACAAAAAAGGTCGCATATCGATTAATTCCCTTTGTTCTCACATATCATCAGCTGCGGCTTATCTAGTTACATGGAAATTTCTGTTTATTGGCCCCCTTACTGTTAAATCAAGGTTGTTTCCGATCCGAATAGGTGTCTGTGACATCTGCCACACAAGTGATCTTACCAATCATAAAATGCATAAGCATCTGTAAGGAAACTGAGGAGCAAATTTGTGAAAATGAAGCCGAAAACAAAAGGTGGTTTACTGTGACATGAATTAGTACTTTTTGCCTGAATAATTGAATAGCCATGTAAGCAGCTCTTCTAAGCATTGCATGAGGGTAAAGACTAGCAAAAATCAGCAAACTTGAACCTAGCTCTGGTACTTGAAGAAACAGCAAGCCAAATAGAATGTGCCCAATGTTGGTCAAAAATAACATATAGCTGTTAAAAGATCAATCAAACAGAAGAGAAATTCCCAGACTAGCACTACAATAATGAAAATTGCAATACACAAATGATCTTCGAAACTTAAGAATTTCCAGGTCCTACAGTAAGGGTGTTCACCAAGCCACAAGCTTGGGCGAGAAAAAGAACAGCTAATGATCCTATTACAGCTACTTCATAA
Organism: Embelia ribes; assembly: GCA_001753735.1. Lineage (NCBI taxonomy): Eukaryota > Viridiplantae > Streptophyta > Magnoliopsida > Ericales > Primulaceae > Embelia > Embelia ribes. The sequence goes on from MKEJ01030507.1 coordinate 10,188, forward strand.
CCGCCAAACAAAGGGTACCAAAGGAAAATGCATCACCTCCTTACTGGTGGCACACCACCCCGGCCAGGTGCCGCACCACGACCAGGAGCAGCCTGTGCCTGCAATAGCACAAATTCAAATCATCATTAGATAAGTCAAATAAGCTGTTAAGCAGATTACAGTTTCAAACTTAGAAGTAAAAGGTTTGGACAACAAGGATAAACTAAGCCTGAGCCTGACCAGGTAAATTCCGGCCTAAACACCGCATAAAAGTCATTTGGCAAATTTTTTCCTAGAAATATTGCATGGAAACACATCCAGTTCCAAGAACCGTTTGACAATTTGTGCTTGCTAGTTCAAAAAATGTATTGTCTGCTTGTGTCAAGCATTAGGACCACACTTTCACACAGTTTTCTCACACTTGATGCTATGAACAAAGTGACAAGCAGGTATTTCTGCTTATCAGCCGCCCAACTCAGTACCATGGCGTACTTAAAAATACACATTTAGCTGCGAAAATACTAACTTCCATATTCTGACGTTAAAGATGTGAATTTAAAAAGAAGATAAGAGGACTTACTTTAGCCCGTCCGGCAGCAGCCCGACCACGGCCAACTCCAATTGATGAGCCCTTACCCTTCAGGAAGTTAATTGAAGTGAATTAGATACATAGAAGGTAAATCTAATCTACTAGGGTAAAATAAGAGATGTATGGAAATTGGAAGAGGTACCTTAATCTTGGATTCCAAGCGCTTGAACATAGGAGCATTCTTAAGCATGTCTGGAATCACCATAAACCTGATTGGGATTCGCATTAGTTCCAAAATGTAAATGCTGTTCAAAACCCAACACTTGCAATTATAACCAAACTGATCATCTGCGCCAAACAAAAAAAAAAAAAAAAAGTACCTGACTTTGCTGCCTCGGATAAAAACATGTTCCAGCTGCGAGACCTTCCCATCCTTCAATATAAAAAAATCAACTAAAGTTAGCAGCTAATGTAAATAGACACAGAGACGTAATGAAAAAAATCCAAGATATTGATTATCCCATCCCACGACTATCAGCAAATCTAAGAAAATAAAGAGAAGAATGTTATCACTCGAAATATTATGAAGCAACGTTAGAAAAAGGGTTGAATAAGAAAATTTTCCATTATAACCTTGCCCCTATGGGAGAAAATGAACAATATACGGGAAGCAAATAAAAAATAGCTAGCAATGTGATACGGAAAAGCTATGTGTAGTACTCTTAGTGATGAAATTACATAAATCAAGTATCTGAAAATGAAGGTCCCTAGTTTCAGTATAAAAACCGTTCGCTTGGATAAGTTAAGAGTGTAGACCTACTTTATTCCCATTAGCGTCCCTAAATAGCTCCTTATCATAAATTTCAGGGACCAGACTCAAGGCAACCCTACCTTGTACAAATATTATTTAATCCACTAAAAAATAGGGGGTTTTCTTACTATAATGTTCCTTTTGAATTAGGAGACCATTGTTCATTCCCAACACTAAAAAATAGGGAGATCTAGTGTGGGCATTCTCCATATCCCAACCTCTATTTTAGAGTTTGAAGTATAGGGACTAAAATTTATGGGTTGAAAGTAAATAAGACTGGTGGGAACCCTTGAGAGAGCGGACCTTGCGTTAAACTGAAACAATAATAGTGAAGGAGGTATGTCGGCCTAACTTAAAAGAAAATTCTAAATATATTAAAT
>MKEJ01030513.1:0-2500 GCA_001753735.1 Embelia ribes
TTTTCCCGAATTTTACTCTTCGCAGCCCCTATATTGGAAGCAAGGTATTGTAATGTAGCAGGGGAATCCGCCGTTTCGGCTACCACAATAAAGCCGCCCCCCTCTCTTTAAAGGGGCCCGTCACTTCGTTCGTACCTTCTTGGCTTAGGCTTCCAACTGAACAACCTTTATGGCCTTGCCCTTGCCGCCCCGCCGCTAGCAGAAGCTAAGCGCTTGAAAATGAAAAGCGCGCTAAGAAAAGAAAGGTTGCTTCTGTCGGCCTTTCTGTGCAACAGTCCACCAGTAGCGGAAGATAGGGTTACCGTACATACAAGAGTCTTCACAGTTCTTACGGAAGCTCTTTCTTACCAGTCAAGTAGTACAAGAGCTCTATCTTATCTTATAGCCCGGCGCGGCGGGTCTTTGAATTCAGTAGATAGAAGAAACTATTAGATAGATAAGGAGTAGGTGAGTGAGTGAGTCCTCACTGACCTGAGCTATTTCGATCACCTAGCAGGCCTTTTATTTGGATCATCAGATTTTAGAAGGAAGGAACTCGAAGTGAAAGGGCCCCAACTTATTTCCAGAATTCTAGTTCGACCGCTGCTGCCCCCTTTTTTTTTGGGGGGGGGGGAGATCAAGGTCCTTGCCAACTATCGACCCCGATCTTTTTTCATTTGTTTTGGGTATTACCCTATCGTCAATCACACTAAAGCAGAGCACCCAACTATGGCAAGGCCTCCTAAAGGCTTAGGTTAGTCAATCCGGCCCGAGACGCGTTCGTGTTCGTTGACAAAACCGCCGTAAGAATGGAGACCTTTCAATAGAGCGGAGGCGAACTGATCAATGAGAAAGAGGCCCTACTCACTACAGACGAATACACCACAAGATCGAACTGCACTCATGCCTCTCCCGCATCAAGTTGACCGCCCCCCTTTCTTTTCCGCACCAATCCTTATTTACTACTACATCTATTTTTGGGTGTATAGCTCAGTTGGTAGAGCATTGGGCTTTTAACCTAATGGTCGCAGGTTCAAGTCCTGCTATACCCAAACCTACCTTACACTCTACTATGAGTAAGGATGCGTAGTAGCGTTCAAAGAGAACTCTTTGGCCTTTAGACTAGCACGGCGCTTTCTGTTCGGGGACAAAGCGGAGCAAGTGCATGGGTTTGCTAAAGGTAATTGAATAACCTGTCGTGCCTCTCTGATACCGATGCACCCACTTAGCGCCAATGCTTTTTCCCTGGATTCGCCATAAATCGGCTAAGAACACCAACTTAATGTGCCCGGCCTCGAGAGCGATTTGATCACCCGTTCCTCCATGCCCAGGGGGAGGGCCGGAGAAAAAGACCTCTACTTTCAGTCGAGCGACTTCGTACCTCTAGGAAACTTTGACTCTTTAGAGGGTAGGGGTTACATAAAAATAAATGGATCAAAGTCTCACCCACGAGATGTTCAGCAGAGAGAGACGAGACGACCCAGGTAAGCAAAAGATTGACGAAGGGAGGGACGTCATAGGGATGCTAACGGCATTCTAAGCTCTCGATCCATACACGAGAGCAACTAGGTAGAATGGTGTCCAGGGGGTGGAAGGGAGATAGAAGACGAAGTCGGGAAGCTCCGGAGGTATGCTTGCCTTACAAGGTGAAAAGACAATCGAAAGAGGGGCGCGGCCGGACCACACATGTCTTGTGGATAAGGAGGGGTCTTCTGTGAGTACCGTGTATAGGTTGAGATTCCAAGGCAAATGAAGAAAGAATGATCACATGCCCGCTGAGAAAGACCTAGAGCATTTCTCTCTTTGAAGGTCACACAAGAAGGCTCTTCGACCGACAGTAGGAATTAGTGCGTGCTGAAAAAAGGACTTTTCTTTCTAAGTGAAGGGCAGGAGAAAGAATCTTGCATCTATCTCGAGTTGCTCCCTTGAGCGATCTATCCCTGGTTTTGTGACGTCGAGTTTGTTCTATTCGGCTCCTATCAAGCTTCGCTTCGCGCATGATAGCGGAGAAGGAAGTCGCTCGCTAGTGCACCTCACCCAAGGTTCACGTCGCTAGGTCAATTCATGCTTCGACGCACTCCCGCCTCGTGTTTTCGACAGAGTGTTGTGCCATACTTCGAGAATGACACGGTTCGGAGGAACTCTAACTCATTTGGGTTCAAGCTCCTTCTTCCAATCCCGTAGAGAGGCCTGGAAGAATTGATTGAGAATAACAAGACGATTGACCAATTGAATCATCTTAAATAAAGACATCATGCCCTAGAAAGCGAAGGTGAGTAAGAGACCCAGGGGAATTCTACGAAGATAGAAGAGCGGACTTCTGAGGAGACTGGAAGAAAGAATAGGAATGGCGAACTGGAACCTCATCATCTGCAGGTTTGGTGTATATTTGTCCTATTCGTAATGAACCCAACCTTGCGTCAGGGAAAACCCTAAGACTGACGGGGCTAGCCGGGCCTACAGGAGCTTAACAAATTCCACCTATGTAGTGACTCGCATTCAACAACTAAGAGTCTTCCTT
>MKEJ01030513.1:7500-10000 GCA_001753735.1 Embelia ribes
TATCATCCTTTGTTTGACCAACTGTGTTGTTAAGGACTGATTCTAAGCAGATGCCCTTCTTTAATCTCTAGGAAAGAAAGGTGACTCGCTCGAGTGAGAAAGAGAAAGACGAGTGTCAGCCAAGCGAAGAAGAGCTATAACAACAAGAGTGACTCCTTCCAGCCCACTTGAGAAATTTGACATTCTTTCATTGTTTAGGAGATTTCTATTATTCTGTGATCCTACCAAAGAAAGTCATCTGTCCCATCACGACGAAGTCTCTATCTTTCTCCAGCCAGAGATTGCAATCGCAGACGAGGAGCATCTCTTTCAGTGAGGGCTAAATGTTGACCACTCGTTGATCTCCGCCTACGACTACATGCGATAGCTACCAGTTGGCTGTTCCCGAAATAGAAAGTCAAACTCATGTGAAAGCTTCAGCCACACGTGGATCCGCAATGACGATATCGTCACCGAGGAGAGCATATTTACGGAATACCCGAGAAGGGTATACTTTATCCTAACAATACCATATAAGAAAATGATGGCATAGTGCGAAGAGAGGCAATGATAATAGTAGTCCAACTCATAGTACGCATCATGTGAGTAGCCCTTGCGTACTTAAGAAATGAATGAACCACAGCCTAATGCCTTCCTTCCCGAGTGAGATGCCCGCTGGGACTATGAAGACTCTTAGGAGATTCTACTTGGAAATGTGCTTACTTCTTTTCTTACACAGCTGATCTTGGACTTGCAAAGACTGATTGCAACCGGGGTATAGCTTACCACCCATTGATTAGCTCGATGGGATATTAAGAATAAGCAGCAGCCTCATATGAGGAGATGGCCAAAGAGAGAGGCTCCACCTGGTGATGCCAATCCTTGATAACAAGAAAAGACGAGCACATGACTAAGAGGGAACGCATCCTCTTCTTCTTCTGAGTTCAGCGCTAGTAGCTCCTTCATTTCTGCTAGGCTGATTAATTAGGCTAGGCTGCGAAAAGAGAGTGACTATCTGTGAAAGCTGCTAAGCCTTCCTCTCACTACAAAAGGACCTCTCTAGCCAACGGGTCAGATTTCATTCCTCAACTTCTCAGGAGATCGGGTACCCCTTACTATCCCTTGTCCTCTTTTTTTTCATTATTCTTTTTTTCATGCCCCTAAGAAACTTCCTATTGCAAATGCCAAAGCACCAAGAGCGGCAACTTGTAATTCTTTCATACCCTCCGCTCAGGGAAAAGAGCTAACTGCTGCGGGAGAGGCTACTTATCTTTGAATTCATTCACGGAAGAGACCTACCAAATCAGCGCATCTCTATAAGAGAGAAGTCATGTTCACATGTCTTGTGAACTTTCAACCATCAAGAGTGTAAGGTCAAATGAACAGTCTCTTCTTTTATTCATTTTTGAACCCTCTTTGAGATCTTCTCAGTTCTCTGGTTCCTAGCCCAAGCCCAAGGGCGATAGAGACTCTACTTATTGAGTTGCCTTCACTCGGAGTTCTACTTTCTTCCTATTCCCCTGCAAGGGAAAGTACGTAGAAGCCATGTCCGCTAAAAAAGTCTTTCCCTATATATAGGAGATCTCTTCCCAAAGTCAACTGAATCAATGGCACCAACAGCTGAAATAGCATCCCTTTTTTCTCAATAGGGGACTCCTCTTCTCTATTCTCTATTATCTATTCCTTGTGTGGGAGGTCCCGCATGAGTAGAGGCGCGCAGGCAAGCGAATAGGAAAGTAGTCTTTATCTGCGGCAAGCATATAAAGTACCGAACTGCCCGAGGAGTAGGCTTCCCGATGCGGAACTCTATTCACGATGGGAAGTAGGCAGATCATCTTTTCGATGAGAAGGTCCAGTTCCCAAAGCTTCGGAGTTCTATTCTTTCTTGCCTTCAATCTCAAGGAGAAATGCAACCTAACTCGCACTGCATGAAAGCCTAAGAGGTCAATTTCTTTCTTGCCTTAGGGCACGATATCACTTCCTTTTCCTTCCGCAGTCAGACTTCCTCTAAGAAAGGAGGAAAGTTAGGGGAGTGAATGGGATTAGATAGCCCAGTAGTCCTAGCCGTAACCGATGGATACTAGGTGCTCTAGCTAAGGTAAGGCCTTAAGTATCCCGCCTGATGAGCCTCACTCTCTTTGAGAAATGATGTGCGCTACACCGCTAGCCTTCTTCCATACAGCCATCAGAATATCTGCTTACCAGGGCGGATGCCCCTTTCGTCTTTTAAGCTTAACTTAATAAGATTCTTAATTTTTAACTACAACCTTAGCTCTAGCGGAGACTTAAGACTTTTTATTTGAACAATAAACTACGTCCCCATCGGCTTTAGGAAGGGCCTTAGCCTTAGCTCCAAGATCTCAGTTTGCATCAAGATTTCGGTTCTCACCAGGAGCCGATTGCTCTTAAGGATAAACCGATGGAACATAGTAGTGAATTTCTCTCTCCCGATCCGGTTTCGGTTAAAGAATCTGTCTATCCATCAGGTTAGGTTTCGACCTAAGCATGTAAAGGCTTCCTC
>MKEJ01030513.1:20000-27500 GCA_001753735.1 Embelia ribes
CTTCCACTAGATCTCAGACTGCCGGGAATGAAATAGGATGAAAGTCAGATGTAATTTCTTACTCGGAAACTAGCACTGGATGTAAAGAAACTAACCTTAAACCTATTCTCTTGCGCTCGCCTGGTCTTGCATTCTTTCGTTCTGGTAGGTCACAACGATCTTTTCAAAACGAAAGTCAAGCCCACTCTTCTTTCTCTATTGATGATAAGTAGGGTTTCCCTCACTAGATTAAACTACTGAGCGATGCCCGCAAACCCATCTCTAGGGAAGGAGAAGCGGCCTCCCTTATCGAGATAGCAGGGACTTGAAGGGTTGGGGACAATACAAAAATGGAGACTGAGCAGAAAGAGCTTCCAGACCTTTTAAACGTTTTGAATGACTCTCGAATTGCACATTTTCGACGTAGGTGCGACGAATCTTTCAACTTTGGGACGACTCCCTGACCTTTGCTTGGGTTGGCCCATTCCTACTGACTTTGACCTGACACCTTCCTGTGACTTGACACCTTAACCAAACCAGTCCTCCTGTCTTGAATGGAGGGAATCGGTTTAAGAATTCCTTATGAAAGTGACCAGCCAAGCAAGGCCCAAGAAAGAAAAGTCCCGAGGGCAGACCTAGATCTTGAAGAAAGTGTCTATTCTAAGATCTATTCCTATAATCCGTTTACCATATCTTTATTCTATGTCTGTACCTTGATCTGGTATTCCCCCAACCAAGAAAGGAACGAGAAGCGAATAAAGGAAATCCGGCCGCCTTGCCTTGGCTTGGTCAAGTGGTCGAAGGAGGGACAATTTCTTTTTGATCAATAGAAACTGGAGATAGAATAAAAAAAAAAGAAGGGAAGATCAACAACATGAGCAAGAGAGGGGTCAGCACGTTAAGGGAATTCCTTATGGTTACACTAAGTCATGCAGAGAGAAGGCCAAACGCAAATAAACAGTTGGTGAGAGACCGGCTTAGGCAACTATTCGACTGCCGGGCCATTCCAGTTGCAAAAGAAAACCATAGTGAAGGTGGGTATCACCTTCATGCGGGTGTACGCAACAAAACTGCATCCAAGAATACTGCAACTAAGAAAATGGTTTAGGTGTTCCAAGAATGGGAAGGAGGAGCAATCGATGTGAGATTTCATAAGGATTGGGCTTCTATTTTTAGATATATTCTTAAAGAGGATAAGGAACCTTTTGTATGGGGGGAGTATACGAGGCAGCAAATCATTGATATTGCCGGGGCGAGTCCAAAGCTCAAAAGGTCTAGGTCTCAGACGAGTCTCCCAGAGCAAATCATAGACAAGCTCCTAAGATGTCAGGATTGGTACGAAATATATAATGATGAGCTCTTAAGGAAGCTATCCTGGCATTCCTATGAGAGCATGAGGAACCTATATGAGGATCTACAGGTAGTTCGAGATATGCAAACAACTCTGAGAGAGAGATTGTTAGATTATTTTGAGAGACATGGAAAACGAAAACCTGAGGAGTATGAAATCGAAGAGATCGAAGATAAATATCTATTACTTGATTTGATTGCTTGTCAACTATCTTTTCACAGGCCGATAAAAACAAAGCAGCTATTCATTTATGGAGTGCCAAATATAAATATGTAGAAGAAATCCCTTTTTTTCCATATACTATCCCGTGTTTTAAGAATCTATTTTACCAGCTCCCGAGGAGATGATAGATGATCTCACTGGGGCACACACTATGATCTATGGGTTTTCGATGAATCCCATGAACCAAAGGATTCACGGGGATTTCACAAGAAAGCAAATGTGCCTATCGTAATGATAGCCAACAAACAAACTACACATGAGAGATCAGGAACCCTTTAGAGCAAGGTACAAAAGGATGAGAATAACATAAAATATACATGATCTAGATGAAAGCAGGATTATAGCAACACTTTTGGGATGCATTAGAAGAAGGGTGTGCAATTCACCCTTCGCCTTCTTTAGTACGACACCAAATCATGTTCACCTTTACTATAATTATTGCGAGGGGTACTTTATCCCTTATCACCTTGATCCAGAACAGAAGAAAGAAGCTTTTTTTTGCAAAGATTATATGGACTCATATCTAAAATTCACAAAAGAGAGACTATTTCACGCAATAAGTGAGGATGAACACCTATTAACTATTAAAGGAATCTTTTTCACAAAGCACGGACATGAGTTAAAGACAGTAAGATTTTTGAAGGATAAGAATTAGACCGGTAGAATGGCAAAAAGAACTTCGAAAGCAAGAATGGAACTTTTTTTTTGTCATTGGTTTGTATGGAGAAATGAAGACCCAAACAAGATGGATTACGCAACCTGGCCCTTAGAAATCACTTCAAACAAGGTATAGGACAGGTATAAAATAGATATCGATAACAACCGAGGAGTACCACTAATACTCACGCTAGATAACGAAGACTAAGAGATGGAGACGGAGTTCAATTGGCAAACCTACAGGGGCGAAAGAAAAGTTTAATGCAAAGAGGGGAGACTGGCTAGCCTCCTATAAAGTAAAATTAGCCCACTGCGGGGAGGATCAAGAGTGGAAGAATGACGACTAAGAATAAACAGCGAGAGGAAGAGGTATTTCAAATCCTAATATCTTCTCACGAGGGCTGATACGTTAAGGTCTTTGTCAGGAAGACCTTGCTAGCGAAGTAAGCAAGAAGAGGTATGCGCAGGTGCAGTAGTTCAAGACCTACGTTATGACTTGATCCCGGTAGGTAGGCAGCTTGAGAAAAAGATCTCAGGTTCAGTCGCCAAAAAAAACAATCGTTCGGATTCTCAAAACTCGAAGAAAAGGGTAGAAATCTAGAAGTTGCTATGACAAGGTGACTTCTGGTTCTTAACCCTTACTTAAACTACTTTGAGCTTTTCAATCCTTCCTTCTTAACACTTCACCCTAGCGTAAGCTAGGGTCCAAAGAAAAGTCCTCTCTTCTTTCGAAAAAGTAATTTCATTTGATCAAAGGATTTCTCATGTGACAAGCACTGATCGACATCTGCAAGGCGCTGCTTCAATCATCCAGATTCCCGAACCACACGTAGGCTACATCTAGCAACTAGCAGAAGTCAGGAGTGCGCAAGTCTAGTTGTTATATGCTTAACACATTAACATCGTAGAACTGCAACTCATTTGGACAAGAGCTAACTTCCTTATTCAGCTACAAGTGCAGTTAAGGTCTTCTGCTACTAATCCATACTTAGCTCAATTGCTAAATCCCACTGCCAATAAGAAAGCGGAATGCAGAGCTACCTTAGAGCGCTTTCAGTAAAGGAAGGTCAAATCGGAATTGGAAATTTCGTAATAAATAGAATGGCGAAACCTTGGTTGGAGTAGTCAGTACAATCGCTTGAGAAAAAACCTCCGTTTCATTGGTTTGGTTCGATCGGTAATGTTTCAATCCCGGGAGTGAAGAAATTCTTTAATTCACTCTTCTTCAGGTGACCAAAGAAAGAGACAAAAAGAGCATGAAGCTGCTCTGTCTTCTTTTATCGGTCGCAAACTTAGAGAACTGCAAAATGGAGAAAGGTGAAAGTCGCCGATTGCTACGAAGAACCTAATGTTTCTTTATTTTTCTGGTATGCCGCTCCGCGAGCAAGGAGTGCCACGCACGAGCGGAGCGAAAACAAAGTCTTCGATTTTGGAGGGGAAATCCTTTAATTGCGTATTGAATATAGATCCATGTCCTTCTTGTTCCACTAGCTAGGAGCAAATTCTCAGATGTCCGTTTCGTTATTACAACCTTCTTTTTGGATGTCAAAGACCAGAAGCTACGCGAAAATTCTCATTGGATCTCGGTTGTTCTTAACAGCGATGGCTATTCATTTAAGTCTTCGGGTAGCACCACTAGATCTTCAACAAGGAGGAAATTCTCGTATTCTGTATGTACATGTTCCTGCGGCTCGGATGAGTATTCTTGTTTATATCGCTACGGCTATAAACACGTTCTTGTTCCTATTAACAAAACATCCCCTTTTTCTTCGCTCTTCCGGAACCGGTATAGAAATGGGTGCTTTTTCTACGTTGTTTACCTTAGTTACTGGGGGGTTTCGGGGAAGACCTATGTGGGGCACCTTTTGGGTGTGGGATGCTCGTTTAACCTCTGTATTCATCTCGTTCCTTATTTACCTGGGTGCACTGCGTTTTCAAAAGCTTCCTGTCGAACCGGCTCCTATTTCAATCCGTGCTGGACCGATCGATATACCAATAATCAAGTCTTCAGTCAACTGGTGGAATACATCGCATCAACCTGGGAGCATTAGTAGATCTGGTACATCAATACATGTTCCTATGCCCATTCCAATCTTGTCTAACTTTGCTAACTCCCCCTTGTCAACCCGTATCTTCTTTGTTCTGGAAACACGTCTTCCTATTCCATCTTTTCTCGAATCTCCTTTAACGGAAGAAATAGAAGCTCGAGAAGGAATACCAAAACCTAGTTCACTCGCTGAGTCTCTTTGCATCCATGGCTGAATGGTTAAAGCGCCCAACCTATACAAGAGGAAAATTTTTAGGTTCGATTCCTGCTGGATGCACTTGGAATGTTCAGTTCAATCGCTGCTCACGAAATTCTTACATATAGATAGCTTGCCCAACTAGCTTATGGGGCACCTTCACTCGCTAGGGAAAGAAAAGGGATAGATGACTGAAAAACCCGCTTAGAGATCGCAACTATAGTCAGAGTAGGTCCCATCCATCATCTCCGTCGAGGCCTCATTTTACCTTCCAATTACGGTTGATCCGGCGGATTGAAACCTCCATTAGATTCGGCAACTAAGGACCATCGCATCGGCTTTGATGTCCCGAATGTTCTCTTTAATAAGGTCGCCTTGACCGGGCTCTTTACCGTAGAACTTTTACCCGAAAAACTGGAGCACACCTACCCTTTTATCGCCATCATTAGAACCAGAATCATCGGGGAACCTTTTTTTTTTTCCTTCCTTAAGTCCAGGGACGGCCCCCTATGTTTTTTCGTGGAGCGCAGAATTTTCCAACATCGGCGAGAGTATATACAATCTATGCCACTGGCAAGAGCATGATTGAGGGCTTTATACTTTAGTCTGTAACTCTTCAATTGGTCATTGGCTCTACTTCCAGCCCCTTCATATTCCGTATCCTGCTGCTTCTTTGCTTGCTTTTATCGATCAAGCATTCCTGTGCTTAGCAAAGAGGTAGTAGCATTTAGGGTTAGGGTGGCAAGACATTTTCCGGATAAGCCGGCGCAGCTCTTGCTTGCTGTCTGTATGTGGTAGGGCTTGGTCAACTGCCCGGCCACCTCTTTAGCTCATCTCTTGTCAACGCTAGCACTTTAAAATAAATGATGCCATTCCCGACTCGCGAAGTGAAGCTCAATCTCTATTCATTAGTTCAGCGCTAAAATGTAGAACTGGATCGTATATGGGTAAAGAGATCTTCCATCTGGAATTCTCTTTTTTATATTGATTGCAATCCTTATTAGTGAAAAATTACTCTACAGACTATGTAGGGGAATGCACTATGGGGACTCAATCAAAGAAATTTTATTCTACTTAGGAAATGAAACTTCCATTCAACTATAGTCGATAGGAAATAAGTGTCAGCAGACACTAAAGGGGAAGCTTAGAGACGGAATTCAAATAGTTGAATAGAGGAGTACGTGGGGACTGAAGTAAAGAGAACTCTAGAAATATAGACCGGGCCCGCTTCCCATTCATTCTTTTATAAGGATGCTCTTCGGCTGGTCAATAAGGCGCATCGCTTTCTATAATAGAGGCGCTGTAATGGGCGCGCTTGGCTAACGAATAAAAACCTTGGTCCGCTTTCGTTCTTTCCAAAAGAAAGCCTATTCCCGTCGCATCTCTTCTATTCAGCCAATCCCTTGCTTCATCCCGCCCTGCCTGATCATCGGTCGTATCCTATCTTGAATCTGGAATCGAATTTGTGTTGGCATCTGTCCCACTGGCTGATGAAAGACATCCTCAGAATGTCCCCCTTTTTTGCCTATCTCACTTGTTTACAGCTCTTATGGGTCTTTTAGCGCTGCTTTCACATGATGCAATATCTAGGCCTCCCTGCTCTCTTGCCCAAGCCTCATAGCATTAATATTCCAAGCACTAAGTATTCCCTGCCTGCTCAGATGCGTCAATCCGCCTTCTGTCTCCCACTACCAAAAGACGCGGAGACCCCTTTATCGAAAGCGAGAACCATAGACCGCTTGCCTTCTCAAACTCAGTTGAGCACAACTTTTTTGCCTTTCCTGAGACTCAAAACCTTTTCTGCCCCGGCTCACTTATTTGCTGGTCACGAAAGCTCCTCTTTGTGGGAGAACTAGTACTTCCCTTTGGGACAGGATTCCACGATTCTATCATTTTCATGAGAGCCCTTCTATGCGGTATACTTTTGCTCCGACTTCCACTCTTTGTCCCACTGACTGTGCTTGGACTGCTGGAGCCGAAACAGGTTGGTGCTTTGCCGGGTCCAGGAAAAGCGGATTCTCAGTTAGCTGCTTTTTTTTTTCTCTTTCAGTTTCGTCGAGTTCATCAAGTGCGCAGTCATGAGTCTAAAAAGAATAGGGCTTTCCAGTCTAGAATTGAGATCGAGATGGATGCGTCTTCTTTCTCTTGAGCCAAAGCCAAAGAGAGTCAGTCCCTCTGAGGCTGGAAGGAAGAAGAACTTCTGCCAGAGTGCTCGAGCCAGATAAAGTAGGCGCTTTTCCACCTGGAATTCCTTATTAAGATAGTAGTATCTTCCTTTGTTTTGAGATGTGGACTTTAAACCACAAAGCCCAACTAACCGGGCATGAACTGGACCTTCTTTTGAGTTCTCAGGTGCAACGAAGGCAGAAAGGGCACCTGTGGTAGAGAGAACGACCAAACGATCTTTACTTTTGCGCAACCTCTTCTTGCTTGTATGAGGTGTGTTTAGAGTTACGAAAGACCCATAATTAATTGGTCGGTCGTTTTTAGCACCAAAGTCAGTGACAGAAAAGAAAGGGCCTCTAAGAGGGGAAAACAAAGCCTCCTAGGAACAAAACGACTGAAAGAGCATAGGCGCTTGAAAGCAAAGTCATTTTACTCTATCCTCACTGAGAACTTTGGACTGATCCCCTACCGTGCTACTGCCTTGACCTAGGATTCTTTTCCTCACATCGGATTCTGAACTGGAAAGAGAAGCTTGCGAGATTGCTTGGTACCCTTTTTCTTCCTACTCCTTCGCTGGACTGATAGCGCACTGAACCGTACCCTAGTATGAAGGATGCACTCAAGCCTGCCGCTTCCATGGTGTTAAGTTAAGCTTCTGGGCACGATTGAGAAAGCCGTCTGAAAGCACTATCCTCTTCGTGAAGGCGAATGGCTACGTCCCGCCTACGATCCCTCGCTGGGGTCTAGTGCACTCCTCCAGCATGCTTTTTTTTCCTTATGGTGAGAGTCTAACTCGCTGAACCCTATAATATAAGGAGCAATCCCTACGTCTAATCACCGAGCTCCGCTTGGACCGGCTTGGGGACTGATTGGTTCCCCTTA
>MKEJ01030513.1:37500-43167 GCA_001753735.1 Embelia ribes
ATAAAAAAAAGCTTTCTGCATCATCAGCGGCGCTGGCGCAGGTTTTTTTTCTTTCTGCCCAGCTCCCCGAAAACAACGTTCGACTTGCATGTGTTAAGCATATAGCTAGCGTTCCTTCTGAGCCAGGATCAAACTCTTTGATTGACTATGAAAAAATACGGGTTCTATTCTATCTAGTAGAGTCAACAGAATGGAGTTCCTTTTCTGTAACTCCAGAGCAGAAGATTTCCTCCAGGTGTTGGAGTGCCCTTTCAAAATAGGGGCTAGCCGTTCTTTGCTCACATAAGCTTTGATGAACCTGCAGGAGTCTCCAACTATCAAAATTTGCGTCGAAGAATAGAATAGTTATATTACGCGGTCCCAATGGGAAGGAGTAGGTTCTGGGGTGAGACGGTCCTGCATCAATTCTCGAAGAAGAGGCAGAAAGGAGTCTTCAACCGCGGCCCTTAGCCTGCAGTTCTCTTCGCCCCTTTTTTTCCCTTTTGGCTTTTCGTTAGTGGGAGCACCGCCGGTGCTTGCAAGCACCTCTTGTCTGAGACCTGCCCCCCCGGTACCTCGCATTTCCGAAATATCTCTTCCTATATATAAGAAGAGATATTTTATACCTAGGAAACGTCAAAAAAAAATGGCTGGAACAGCAATGTACATTTTCTATTTTCTATTCACTCATGATCTGGCCTGGTCGACCAAATCATGATATTGAAAGATGGGACCTTTTCTCGAAAAACTCTGGATCCTGTGTCCAGAAAGTGCATCTCTTTCTCTGCCATTCCTACTTTCTTGATAGTGTTACCCTATTAAAATAAAAAGGTCGGTTCAGTCTAGGAGGCTAGTTTGAAACCCGGACTCACTGAGATTCACACACTTTTGTTTCTTTATGAAATTACACAGCAAGCTTCCAAATCAGGTGCTTGCGCTTGGTACTAATAGCTTATAGAGTATAGAGGGGCTATGGAGAGGCGCGCAACTGTGCTTTCTCGCTTCGCCAAGAAAATGCTTTTTGGGTTAAGGGCGCGCTACAGGCCAACGCTTGTTCCTGTGCGAGAATCTCCGGCTTTTTGGCCGTATCTTGCTCCTTTCTTTCGTCTCAGTAGTGAGCGCTGCTAGATCTGATTCAACTGAATATGAGACTTGGATATGCTCCTGCTCTCGGCAGATATGCTGGGCGAGATAGTGACAAAGGGGAAAGTCCAGCCCCCTATAAACGTAAAGGCAACCACTGTTACCTGTGCTGCTTTGTTCGTATGGATATGATGGATCTCCTACCTCGCTTGGAACTTCCATCTCTGCAACTTTAGGGTATGGAGCCCCCGTATCTAGGCGAGGTGATGGCGGGGAACTCCAACTTGTTTTGGCTTTATACCTCGCCCGGCCTTTACTTGATTGATAGGGCTCCTTCACCAGGATCAATAGCCCAGCTACACTACCACTACCCGTGAGATAGAAGTAGGGCACTTCACTCACCTCAGAGTGAGTGAGGTGATTACAGAAAAGTAGTGTAGTCCGCACTACCTATCTGTACACATATATATATATGATATAATAAATATTTCAGGCGTATATGCATGCGCGGAGAGAGAGAGAGAGAGAGAGAGAGCGGGACTTACTAGTGAGGTGCGTTGGATGTTGATGGATGATAAAATCGCAGGTGGATATGAAAGTCGACAAGAACAATTTTTATTTATTTATTGCTCTTTCTTTCTTCACCGCTAAGGATAATATTATCCTAGACCCGACGCTTGGGTTGGTCCAATCTCGAAGATATGCGAATCTGACATCAAAAGTATGATAATTTTATCAGTAATGCAATCCACGGTATACGAAATGAATCGTGAGACAGATTTATGGTTTGATAAATCCACGAAAATGCGAGTATAATTACTAGTCCTAGTATTGTTATCCCTCGTGTGTTAATGTTGGAAAAACCTATCAATCAAAAATCAAATGCTACCATGTCTTAACAAATATAAAAGTAAAACATTGATATTAAACGGCATGAAATCATATAATATAATACGTATTTTATTTTTGGATGATAATAAAATTATGCACTTAGTTTTGTTGCCAGAAAATTTGATTTTACCGATGAAATTGGAAATTTTTTTTTAAATATATTCAGATTCAATCTCGGACAAATCTATTGATTCACCGTATCCCCTTAAATCATATTTTCTTGCCACTTTTGTTTCTAACCTTTAATAGACAAAGAATTCCCAAAATACAACATTCGATTCTGTCATCGAAAGAAAGTTTATATCTGAGTATTCGTTGGATTTTCCATTGTATGATACATAATGTATGTGTGTAAACACAAGAAAGATTTTTGTAGAGAAATTTTGTTCTTTACAAAAAATAGGCCGTGATGAAGTGCATTAAAAATAGAGTAATCAATATTGTTTTTAATATATATTGTGGTGTTTTTTCACCAAATCTTTTATTGTAATATTTCCAAAATTTGCAACCTTTTCGTATAGGGATGTAACTTTTTGTTAAAAGTTACAACATTTTAAAAATGCAATCTTTCATTAAAAATTATGAACTTTTTCATATAAATTCCAACAAATTGAAATCAATAACATGTAAAGATCATATGTTGAGTTTTTCTAGCTTGAGTATGCGCTAACAAGATTAATGCTTAGTTGGGTTATGCGGTTGCTTTTAAAATTGATTCTTAAATTTGTTTTTAAAATTTAATTTTAAAAATGAGTATTATTTTAATGTTTGCTTAAAAAAAATTTAGAAATTGATTTCGTAAGTAGTGCAACGTAGTTTTGGTAAAATTAATTCTTTTGCTGTAAAAAGCAAAAGTAGACATGTTTTGGAAATAATAGTTTAAATATTTATGGGCATTATTATAATTAATGCTAAAATAGCTAGACCACTTTTTTCTAAAAAAGCATTCCATATGGCGTTTCTTAAAGCAACCAATGTAAAGCAAAATCAAATATTTAAAAACAACAAGTTTTGTGTCATCAAACACCACTAGCTGCTTCCAAAAGGGAAAATAATAATAATAATAATAAAATAGGAAGAAGCAAAGCAAACTCCAAAAAACCATACCAAACACAAGCAAGTGTTCATTTAATTTGATTGTTTCTTTTAAGCTTAAACTTTTATGTAATCTTAATTAATAGATGTATATATAGCTAATGAATTTGTAAGATAAATAATTTGTTATTTATACCTAAGATAATAATAAAAAGTTTAAACTCGAATCTACCCTTTTTATAGTCTAATAAAAACTAGTCTCGTTGGTTAAAAGACAAAACTAGACAAACTTTAACTATAGTGAGATTCAATACCTTCTTCAAAATTCATTTACATTGATAGTTGTATGAACTAGCAGTCAAATTACATATATTTTTAGGTTGGCGAAAGGGCAAGGCAAGACAAATATTACGGTGTGACAAGAAATAAGCAAAAAGGTTAATATTATCTAAAGTCGCGATTTTTATCAATGTATGATATGCACCATTGATCTGGCACTCTTGTCCAACATGCGTTAGTTGAAACCATAAGTAAGGTAGGCTAGCAGTTTTAAATGGGCTATGGACAGAGCAAATGGAAGGCGGCTTTGTCGCGCGCAGTCAGAGATATAATAGAGCGGACTCGGTAAAGTTAGGAGTGGTGTGATGACAAACTTAAAGAAAATTTTAAGTTTCTCTTTTAGGTTCTGTAAGATAGCTTTCTGCATATACAAGGGTGATTTCATCAATTTCTTCGTTTACTCGAATTGATATAAGAAGAAGGTTGGCAGGGAGTAAGTGATGTGGTTCATCTCTTGACGAGGAACAAAGCTACAAGAGCACCCATGAGTGAGGTGTTGGAAATTTATGGAGAATGTGAAATGTTAAAACTATAAATTGGTATGAATGAAATTGGTCAAAATAGTTGCAACCATTTGAAATAGATTAAAATAGTTGCAGCCATTTGAAATCGGTTAAAATAGTTGCAATTAAGCAACCATTTGATTGACATTACTTTTAAGCCTATAAATATCGTACTCAAGTTCTCATTTGAGATATGGGAAAATAACTCAAAACTTGAAAGAATTGCACTATAATATAGACATACATTTTGCATATTAGAAATAGAGAGTATCGCGGTTCGATAAGTCGTTTGAATTGAGATTTCCTTTCAAATGTAGAGAGCAGATGTTATATCTTAGGAATCCATTGCCAAAATAGGTCAGAAATAAACAGAGGGAATAACAATCTTTAACCTAATTCAAATTTTCTTTTTAACTCCCGCTGTAATTTATACAAAGCAAGAAACTGGAACTCTGTTAAAGAAGCATTCTGGCAAGTTGTATTGTTTAGTCATTGTATGTTTATTAGACTACAAATTCACTTTCTAGTTTAATATCTAAAGTTAAGTTTGTCATCTTGTTAAACAACTTAACTAATCACAAAATAAGGTTTCTGCATATTCAATAAGCTGAACGTTGGTTAGTCGTTGTCAGTAACATACCTTTGTACAAGTTTGAAACTTACCATAAACTTTGAATTCTAAATTCATTTTCCAGATCAACTAGAATCTAAAATAATTTCGTCACTTTGTAACCAAATAAGTAAGTTATATATATATACACACATAACTAAGTTCGTTGTTAAGTTAGTCCATAAACAAATTTGGCCTTGCTATTCACTGGAATTGGAAAGAATTAAATTAATATATACATTTGTTGAAAGTAATTAAGAATACAACTGTATTGGCATAGGAGGATCAGTTTATAATGAAATTAGAAGTTACGGTTATGGTTACAATGAACCGTCATCCTCACTCCGTTTATGTTTTGAATTCACTAGTCCAAGTTACAATTTAATTCTGGACACTTGTTTTGATTCTTTCAAAATCAGTAAGAACAATAAGAAGTTATACCAGTGTTAGAATTATTTCTTGTGTATATTATTATTTAATTCGTCCGGTTAAATTTTGGTTAGTTAGAACTTAGTATTTTGGTATAACTGCAGTATGATTGTAGGGGTTTCCGATAAGATGGCAATGGAGGAAAACGTGACTCCCATTGTGACTAAGGAGATTGGAGAACATAACAACGCTGCTGTAGTGGTTCTAACTGTGAGGCCAAAGGCACCAACAACTTCGATTTTGCTGACCATGCCAATTTTTCAACTTGAGAGACTGGAGAAATTTAAGGGTATCAAATTCAAATGTTGGCAACAAAAGATGTTTTATTTAACTATCCTTAGTCTGACCCAGTTTATCAAGGAGATTGCGTCTGTCTTAAGGGAGGACGAACAGGACGCGCAGTCGGCTGCAACAATAAAGGCATGGAAACATATTGACTACTTGCACCGTAACCATATTCTGAATGTTCTCAATGACGCTCTCTTCAATGTGTACTCCCCCAAAGAATATGCAAAGATACTGTGGGAATCTTTAGAGAAAAAGTATAAGATGGATGACGCAGGCGCAAAATAATTTATGGTCAAAGAGTTCAACGAGTTCATGATGGAGAACGGAAAGAATATCATTGAGCAAGTGGAGGAACTTCAGCTCATTTATCAAAAACTTGACGCTAAAGGGTTGGTAATAAATAAACATTTTCAAGTGGCAATAATGATTGAAAAACAACTGCCATCTTGGAAAGATTTTAAGAATTACCTGAAGTATAAACGTAAGGTAATGAGTCTGGAGGATCTCATT
>MKEJ01030519.1:0-11638 GCA_001753735.1 Embelia ribes
TTTTTTTTGTTAACCTTCTCGTGAAAAACATAAATAATAATAATAATAATAATAATAATAGAAAATTGATTAAACAAAAATAAAATTTTACTCGTTTTTTGGGGAAAATGACCATGATAAAAGTCACTAGTGATGTGATAATAGAAGACAATTGAATTTTCTTACGTGAGGTCAACCTCTAAAATTCTACATCTCTCTCTCCCTATACATATTCACACACACTGCTCAATATTTTAATTAATAAAGTTTATATGTATTCATAAAAAATTCATTAGCCAAAATGCCTCGTCTCAACTATACAATACTTGCCCTTTTCCTTTCCATTCTCTCTTATGGCTATGCGGCCGAAACTAATTATTACGTAAATATTACGGCCGAAAATCCCCTTAGGATAGGAGTTCCCACCGATCCCTTCTCCGAAAAATTTGTGAAAGTAAACCAAGCTCACAATACGTTTAGCGGCTTTTGTGTTCGTGTTTTCGAGGAGGCGATTAAGCTGTTGAAGCATGAGATTTATTACAAGTTTGTGGAGTTTGATGGTTCTTATGATGATTTAATCTTAAGTGTGGCTAACAAGGTAATTTTATTTTCTACCTTTTCTCTTTTTTTTTTTAACAAAAAAATATGCTCTCTAACTCTTTGTTTTGCAAAATGGACAATTTTTTATTTTTTATTTTATAAAAAAGTTACTCTGTATTTAGTTTTGACAACTTTAAAATTGAGTGTTTTTTTTTTTGACCTAAAATATTAGAAGTAAAAAACTAATTCTTTTGCTAAAAGCTGCAATGGAACAAATCTAATGTCAATCATAAAAAATTAGAGAACCTCCATTTAAGTACTTCAATTTGGGAAAATTATCTTGGCCGATTACCAATTTGCTACTTAATTAATTTTCTGAATTTCTATTTCAATATTTACAATGACTATGGTGCTAAGATAAAATTTATTGACTGATAAATAATAAGGAAATATTGAAGAATTTTTTTAATTTTCCTTCATACACATATGTTACATCACTTTATATTCAAGCTATTCTTTAAAGAGCAAAATAATTATTTGAACGCTTGAACTTCTGAATTTAATTGATGTGTATTTGTTTATATTTCTTTTCGTCAATGTTGTCTGATTAACAATACTTCTGCATATATTTTTAATTTATATATGCATGTCTATATGCACTACAGTTTATTTGGTCTTATACTAAGGGCAAGTTTGAAGAGAAAAGCATATATGAAGGAGCTTCTGAGATGGAAAAAAAATGAGTAAAAAGACTCTTCTAGGGATGGAAAAATATTTTAAACCTTTTTTTTTTCTGGCAAATTTATGTAAAATAGTTTTTATAGGAACTTTTGTACCATAACAATATTATCTCTAGTCACTTCCCTTCGTAACATTTTTCTTACTCTTTCTAGACATAGTCCCTTTTTCGTTCGGTCAAGTAGTTAAAACTTTAGTAATTTTTTTTTATTTATTATAAAAGATTGTCCTTATTGTTTTGCATTTCAATTGAAACTTTATTTATATTTTATTAGCTATTATTAGATAAAAAAAGACTGTTGCTATGTATGTATGTATATCATTGACTTGGACAAGGTCTTTGTTGTGAAGTTTTGAGGAAGTTTCTGAGCTTTGAATGAATATAATTTTGATTAGTTGTCAACTAAATTTTGATCAGTTTTGATCAGCTTTGAAAAATGATTTTGTGTTTCCATTTCAAAAAATCAAAATTATTTGCCAATAATTGTAGTTCAAGTGCGGCTTTTTGTTTAAGTTTTCCGAAATTTAATGTTTAGAAATAGCAGAGATTAAAATTGATTATTTTTTTCAAAGAAATTGCTATTTTTTTTATAATCTTAATATGGTATTATTTTTTGAAAACATTATGTTTTGATAAATATTTTGTAAAATTATATTATTATTATTATTATCATAAGCTCCTTAATCAAGCCATGTCTACAATTTTTTTTATGGAGTTTCCCAATAAATCGAGTTTTGAGCTTACTCTTAATAAACAAAATGAGCTACTCAGGAATGACCCAACGATTGTTTTGCAGTTCGATAAGCAAAGCATCTTTTGTCAAGAATTTCAATCAAACTCGTCCACTCTCGACGGCCTAACTAAAAGCTCAAATTTTCCATTTGGAACGATCTCTAACAACGCACTCCAAAAATATACCCTCATCAGCTAATTTAATTCCATGTAATTTCCAAAAACAGACCACGAAAACTAATTTAAAAAATGTGCAACCATCTTTTCTGTTGTTCACGTAAATTCCTATTTTTCACCTTCAGATAAAATATAACTCAAATAAACGAGGTACGTCTTCCCCAAGAAATTCGAAAGAAAATCGTGTCATGGTGTTCATAATTTTGATTATACCCTCATTTGATAAAATCTCTAATGTAAATTATAACTTTATGGACATTTTTGTAGACTTTTGACGCTGCGGTGGGAGACATAACAATAATGTCGCAGCGATGGACTCTCGTGGATTTCACCGAGCCATTCACTGAGTCGGGTCTGTCAATGGTGGTCCCAATGAAGCAAGTGGAAGGGTGGATATTTCTCAAGCCGTTCACTGTCGAGCTGTGGGTAGCGACGGGGGGCATTTTGGTCTACACAATGTTTGTCGTTTGGTTCATTGAGCACAGATCGAATCCTGAGTTTAATGGTCCGTGGAAAGATCAGCTTGGAAATTCTCTTTGGTTCACCTTCTCTTCGCTCTTTTTTGCTCATAGTAAGTACCGTTGTACCTTCTTCGGAACAGCAAATTTTCGTACGTTAAAGAAACAAAAAAAGTATAAACGCAACGTTGTAAATTACTTCTATTTTTTCAAAAGTGTCATCCGTCATTTTCCATAGGTTTTACTTGCAATGTTCTAGTAAGTTTTTAGGGTGTCGAGAATATCCCAAGGTTTATGATGTACCTAGGTCAATTTTGATAAAGTTTTCACCTTTATATATATTTCTTAGTGTTTTATATTTGTCCAAATAATGTGCAACGTGCAAAACAAATAAATATCAAGATGTTAAAGTGCAAATCATTAGCTCATTTTATATTTTCACTAGATAACTATCAAATCCGCGCAATTAACAAATATGTATATCTCAACGGAAAAATCTACCTATTTAATGTTCATTACGCTCAAGCATTGACAAATTGGAAATCTGCGCCTAATACTAAAAATGAGGTCAAGAGTTGCATTTTGTAATATCTGAGTTGCGTAGATTCAATTAAAACCCAAGCTGGAACGGACTCGTACAAGAGTTTATGTTAATTACAATGTCGATGTAATTTTATTCACAAACTAGCTTCTGAGTTTAAATTTCTCGCAATGATCTTATTTTAACATTAACTTAAGATAACCGATCGTACGCATCATAAGAGATAAGAGAAAATGGTTAATAGTTTTCATTCCTCATGTTGCTAAAATTAAGCCCCTTCGGGGTCTATTTAATAGTAATAGGTTTTATAGGAACTGCACGATGTTATTTGGTCAAGTACTAGCGACATTTGTACATCAATAAGTATATCGAAATTTAACCAAACCATTTAACCGTATTTTATATTCAGGGGAGAGAATAAACCGAAGCCACACTAGAGTCGTCGTGGTTGTGTGGCTCTTTGTGGTGTTGATCCTGACACAGAGCTACACCGCCAGTCTCACCTCGATGCTCACCGTCAAGCGCCTCAACCCCAACATAGATTCCTTAAGGATGGAGAATGCCAAAGTAGGATGCATCGAAAACGCATTCATGAAGAAGTATGTTGAAAACGAGCTCGGTTACAAATCGGAGAACATCAAGCCTCTTGACGAAGATAATGATTACTTGAAAGCGTTCAAGAATGGGAGCATCTCTGCTGCGTTTCTTGAAATCCCGTATGCCAAGCTTTTTGTCAACATGCATTGCAAGGAGTTCACTGTCACCGGTTCAAGCTACAGATTTGGAGGATTGAGCTTTGTGAGTAACAGATACATTTTCGATCAATCTTTAATTTATTTAGAAGCATTTCTCTCAATTTATTTCCAAGTTTTGATTCTTCGTCGTGCAAACTTTGTTGTACAAAAGCGTAGATCCGTTTTTTTTTTTTTTAAATCTTTGATCCGGAAGGTAAAGATCAATCTTATTTAAAACCAATGCTAAAATGGAGAGAAACTTCAATGTGCCAATGCACCGTTAATGTGGTATATTTTAAAAAACAAAATCACATTTTTTCTTGTTTTTAAAATTACTGAAAATCTCTGAAATATCTACTGGGTATATAAAAAGTAAATATTTTCAGGTGTAATAGAAATTAGTTGTACCAAAAATTTATATAAAATAGCTTTGTGTGGATCATTATTAACCACTTAACTCCATTTTATAGTAAGAGAGAGAATATAGTGAGATAGCTAATTGTGAACAATATAAAGCTAGGTTGTACAAGATTTCAGTAAAAATTAGTTTGTATGAATATATATCATTACTATATTTTCAGATGCAACCCCTAAAACAATTGGATTTGGCTGGCATGATCTAAAATCTTGGGTTCAATATCGGTGATCTCCAGAAAGAAAAACCCATTGTATAATTCCTGAGATTAAAATTTCTCAAACAGTTTTTGTGTGTTTTTACTGCAAAATTAATTAATGGAAAATTATTTATGCAGGCATTTCAAAAAGGTTCCGGGATAGCTTACGATCTTTCCGAAGCCATCCTAAAACTATCCGAAAATGGGACGCTACAAAGATTGGAAGAATCATGGTTAACTTCCTCTTCCGAGTGTACGGACTCTAATACTACCGATAACACCGATAGCTTGAGCTTCCGAAGCTTTTGGGGTGTATTTTTATTCTCCACCGCAATTTCTACTCTAAGTTTTCTACTCTTCGTTATTCATTTATTAAAAGATTATCGACAACACAGGCAAACCCTAGGAGACGATAGGGACGATAATGTTTGGAAGAAGTTGGTTCAGGTATTTAGGTATTTGAAGGATGCAGTGCCCGGTGACGGAAGATTAGCTCCAAGCTCTAGAAAAGTTGTGCCCGAAATTGAAATGCTTCAAGAACCCGAATATGTAATTTAAAAACTATTTAAAATGTGAAAATGGATGTATGCCTCTTGTATAGATAGCTCTTAGGTACTAATCTTGGATTAAGCACTTGAGTAAAGCATTGCATCATAAATTTTGAGGATGATGATTTGAAGCTCGGGAGATGGCCAGAATTGTAGAAGCTAGGCCTCATGACGAGGCTTGTTAAAGTGGTATTTTGTACTCCTAATTTTTTTGAATTTAACATTAAAATTAATAATTGTTTATTATTTGACATCGATAATTTCCCATTTAATTTCACTATAAACATTTGCTAAATGTACTTGAAACTTTGATTAAAATGCTTCTTCTGAAGTTGCTCGTCTCCGGATCTGCAATTGCGAGCCATAATGTTCATATTCAACATAACAGACATGCAACCATTTCCACTCCATCACACATTACTTCATCCTTATAAATTTTACCCATAGCAAAGGAAATTACTCAATGCCCTATCAAGAATCCGACAATGCGATAAGGAAGGATGTTTCAGGATCAATGGTTGTAGCTTCTACACCATAGTCAACATCAGGAAATTATCATTGTTTGTGTTGACGATAACAACGTCGCAAATGCAAAATTTCACAAGCACCATGTTTAGAAAATGTGTCTGTCCAGAATAACACACAACTTCCTTGCGATCAAGGGAATCCCGGGGTTCTAGCTCAACCTTTGTTCCTTCCTCCATTCTTGATCATCGGTCCATTTGCACTCCTCATACGTCACCACATTCGCTTGTCATCTTTGAAGAAAAATATTCAAACTATGACCCGGTTAATAACAACAAATAACACTTGTAAGTGCTTCCATGAGTATAAGGGTTAGGCCTATTAAGTTATACTGTTCTAGATACTCCATTCATCGCCTCTGTCTCATGTTGAAGTCTTACTGCTTGAAGATATATTTGACACTCTTGTGATCAGAGAAGACCTCAAACTTCTCTCCATACAGGTAATTCCTCCAAATCTTTAATGCTAATACAACCTCTCCTAATTCCAAGTCATGTGTTAGGTAACTTTACTTATGAACCTTTAACTGTTGAGAAGCGTATGCGATTACCTTATCCATCTGCATCAGTACGCATCCTATGCCTTCCTTTGACGCATCACAGTCTGCTATATACCTTACGCTACTTTCCGGAATGATCAACATAGTAACTATTGTCAATAATTCATTTAACTTCGCAAATGACTTCTCACACTTAGCGTCCCACTCAAACTTGACCCCCTTTTACGTAAGGTGGGTCATAGGAGAGGCTACAACTGAGAATTACTTCACAAACTTCATATAGTAACTTGCTAGTCCCAAGAAGCTACGAATTCCGAAGACATTCTTAGGCTGCTCCTAATTCAATACTGCCTTAATCTTTGACAAATCCATTGTTACTCCTTCAGCTCTCATAACATGCCTCGAGAACTTCACTTCTTGAAACCAAAATTCACACTTCGAAAACTTTGCATATAACTGATACTCCCATAACGTCGACAATATGATCCTCAAGTGCTCCCGGTATTCTTCTTCAGTCTTTTAGTACACTAGAATATCATCTATAAAAATGATAACAAATCGATCTAAGTACTCCCGGAATACCCTGTTTATCAGATCCATATATACCGTCAACCCAAAATATAAGGCCCTGTAAATAAAAAGAAAACAAACTGGGGTTTAATTATGATGTAACTGTAAATTAGGGCTTGCAATAAAGTAGAAATTGAATAGAAAAGTCAATTGTTTTCTTTCCTATTTACGTTTAAGAGAGAGAACATAGAAAGAAGGAGAGAGAAGAGAAGAAGAAAGGGTAACACAAAATACTTCGATCCAAGAGGGATAATACATAGTGTGACAATCCAAACGTGGATTCGAACTCTTCATTTCATTTGTCATTTTAACGTAAATATTATCTCCTATTTCTTTGGGTTGTTCATACCTGTTCTTGTTCTAAATCATCGAAGTTTTATTGCAATGATGAATTGATGATTATATAATTATTAATATTGAGAATTATTGCTCAATTTTGATTGCAAGCTCGTGTTTTGGTGATAACCAGTAGAGGAGGCTTAGGGGTGATATATGAGCTTTCCAAGGAAATCAATTGTTCTCGCATAAGGTACATGGTGGAACAATATTTCAATAGTAATGAAATATGATGTTTTAGTTGTTTAGACGTATTTGTTGATGAATCATATGTGTTGTAGGGTAATTTGATTGTGGTGCTGTTTGGTCGTACTTTCGTAGATGGAATTGGTATTTGGGACAAAGAAAATTTTGTCCGAATGAAATGGCTTTGGCCCAGATGAGATACCATTTTGTCCGGACGAGATTGAGTTCATCCGGAGAGTTCCCATATTTTTAAATAGTTGTTCTATTTTGTGTATAAATGGACGAAATGAAAGATAAATTCTTATACAAATGAAGTAAAATATGACAAATGTTGTAAGTTATAGGAATGATGTAGATTTTGATTGTTGTTCACCACAGGAATACGTCTATTCCGTGGATTATTACTGGGTATTAGACTGTCCAGGAGTATATGTCGGTTTTGGCAGTTTAGTACCAATTTTAAGCAGGTTCTATGGGAACTTAGGATAAGGAGGGCTATCCACAAGCCTTTACGCGTGAAGCCTCGAGATGTGGTGCCCGAGTCGTAGGTGTGTTGGATGCATCGATGTTTATATACATGTAGTTTAATGTAAGTTTAATGGTTAAGGACATATATCATGAATTAATATTTACTTACTTTATGAATTACGTCTTATAAGTTGTTATTTCATCACCACTAGATACATGTCTGGCTCGTACCTATTTGGTTGTATTTTTTTGCATCATTTTTCTTATAAAATGACAAACTGGAACATGTGAGGTTAATCATGGAAAACAAACCTAGGTTGATACTCACTAAAGGATAGTAATGTTTAGGGATTTATGTCTTTTTACTTTTATTTATGGTTTTTTAAATTAATATAGGTCGTTGGCCATCGCTGCAGACTTTGATATTTCTTATATTTCATATAATAAGATGCCAAAACATGACAAAAGATCGAAGGATATTTATTATCGTTATCATTGATGTTTTATGTAGATTTTATAGACATGGAATGGAGGTTTTTTCGTGAAATCTTTTTTCTTATTATTGTGGTGTACTATTTCGAAAATGTGGGCATTACATGTTGGTATCAAAGTTACAGGTATATGATAACCTTGGGAGCTATAGATTGTTGGTTCTGTAGGGTAGGAAGTTTCAAGTGAGTTGCGCTTAAACAGTCAGGGTAGGCATCTAGGAAACTCAGTTGCCTTAGATACCTTGTATGCCTATTCTGTATCAATCCATGTCGCATTGTTTTCCTGTATGTGTTATTTTTATATTTTAAAACCATTAACATGTTATGATGGATGTCAACACTTAACTCTGTGTTGGATAGACAAGAGATGCCCTCTAAGCCCAACATGGACCTTTGTTTGTGGACGAAGTTAACATTGCATACATGGATTTTCTTACTTGTATACTGGGAACAAGAGATTGATTACTTTGTGATTTTCTTTGATCCTGTAGATGGCTTATAAAGGACGTGGTGGATGTGGACGTGGACGTAGAGGTCGTGGCGGATGGGGTGGTTTTAACACCCTAATAATAAAAGGGGATATATTTGGATAAATGATGGACTTGGAGGACTAAACTGCAATTAAGTGGAAGTGGGATGGAAAGTATTACCTTTTCCTTCCCCTCTCTCTCCGTTTCTATTATGCATAATAATATATTACGTTTAACAGAGATAAATGAGGATATAAGAGGAGGAGTCGCCCTTACCCAAAACTTGCTCGATCATGAGAGGAGGAGAATGGCAGGAGAAAAATTAATCCTGGATTTAGAATCATCGTATCGTCCTCGTCGTTGTGATGTAAGTAGTATCATATATCTCTTAGAGTCCTTCATATTCGTGATTCTTCAAATTCATCAATAGTGAGATTTTAAGATGAATTGATGTATATATAATTGTTTTAAATCCAATTCGTCATTCAATTTTGGTTGTAGATTCGCGTTTGGATGATGTTTGGTAGATGAACATGTTACGGTTCTTTAATCCCAAGCTTTCTAGGGAAATCCTTTTGTCCCATACTTAAAACATTAGAATTTGGGGCATACAGTACGCAAGTCTTATTGGCATATTTCCTGAAAGTTTCGAACTTTATTTTTACTTTTTTATATTTTAAATTAAATTTTTTTCAAAATACAAAAGTCATAGATAAATGAAATATCTTTCAAACATTATATCATAGGTCTCAATTGGATTTATGATTTGTGAGATATTGTCAAAATACCAAACTGCTGTTACATTTTTTATTTTTCTGCTGGCGACCTGAGTACTTCAGGCTCTATTTTGACCATTCTACACTTTTAATTAAATTTTCATCAAAGTATAAAAGTTGTAGATAAATGAAATATCCTTCCGATTGTATTTTATAGATCCCAATATGACTTTTAGTTTGAAAGATATTGTCAAAATACTAAATAATTATCATGATTACAACTTAAACAAACAACTGATCTTGGTCGTACTTGGACATTAGCTAGTTAATGCCAAGTTAAAATTTGACACTACTAAATAATTGAATGATATACCAACACTGTGGGCATGCCTTATGAGTTTGTATCTGAGCGTAAGTATGGCTATGATGGGTTTGGGGAGTATGACAGGTTATCCCTAAAACTTTTGGAAGTATAAGGCTAGAGTAGTTGGCGCACAAAGAAATACCAATTCTGTAGTAGTTGGCACACAAAGAAATACCAATTCTGTGGTGGCTGTTAACATACAATCTCTTCCTGTGGTGGCGGTTGGCATACAAGTTCTTTTTATAGTGGCCGTTGGCATGCACATTTTTTTTTTTTGCGGTGGCCAATGGCAAACAGTCTTATATGGTGGTCGTATTACATGAGTACTCATAACTTGACCCATAGTGTGGTCGTTAATATTGGGAACATAGTTTTCGAATGGTCAGTAGGGTTTGGAAGGACTGTATATCCCGATAAAGGATAGCGATATTTTGTAGCATGGTTGGATGGGTAGTTGTAATTAAACTTTACAATTTTTACTCATTGTTGTACTTCTATACTTTCTTTACATTTATTATTGATATCACATGCTACATTATCATACATTGCACTTTTTATTAGAATTGTGGCATTGTTTCTGACTCGTGCTTGTTTGGTGGAAATTTCTATTATTTTGCATGAAAACACAAAAAAGTAATTGGGATTGGGGAGCACGAGACTCGTGGATGGGATGGGTTGGAGCTCATTTGGGAGTTATAGTTTTTATCATGTTTTAGTACTGGATTTAACATTTTTTTTCCAGATAATTGTAGGCCTATGGCTGGGATGAATTATTTCTTTTATTTCCATGGAATAATAGTGTAAGCCATAAAATTGTTTAATAAGGCCAAATGGATAATATATATTATTTATGTTTGGTAGCAGTTTGACATTTATTTCATAAATGTTAGTTGTTTATTCAGTATTTGATGTGATGATGGATCTAATAGCATACACGGAAGTGAGTACATATTTTGGGGCATTACATTTTGCATGAGTTCACCTATCACAATACACACCAACAAAATGGTATTGCTGAACGCAAATATCAACATATTTTGAATATAGCCCATTGTTTGCATTTTCATGCCACTTTACCTAAATCTTTTTGGGGTGAATGTATTACTAATACCGTACATTTAATAAATCGTACCCCTTCTTCTGCTTTAAAAGGTGGCACACTCTATCATCTTTTTTTTTTTTTTTAAAGGATCCTATTTATGATCATTTGAGAGTTTTTAGTTGCTTATATTATGCCCAAACCTTAAAAGTTGGGCGTGGTAAATTTTCTCCCCATGCGCTAAAACATATTTTTTTAGGATATCCTAATACTCAAAAAGCATTTCGTTTATTTGATCTTGAAAATAGAGAAATGTTTATTTCTCGTGATGTTACATTTCATGAGCATGTTTTTTCCTTTCATGCACCTCCTAACCCGATTATTTCACAGCCCATATCCAAACCAAATTCTTTACACCAAAGCCCACTTGACCAGCCAGGTTAACATGACTATATAACCGCACTTGTTAACCCAGACTAACACTCGAATCGACCCACACTTGACCAAATCCAAAACCTCGACTAGCCAGCACAACCCGACCTGCTCGAGCAACCCAACCCGCTACAGCATACTGCCCTACAACCCCCACCCCAAATCTCGGAAACCCAGCCCTGCCCACAACCCAACCCCGATACCTATCGGGATCCCCCTACCGGCTCCTATGAATCGCCCCCCGAGTACCCTTTTCGGTTACAATAACCCGCTTGGTTCCACCCGCCAAACCCATTGGCCCATTATCTGACCTAAATGCCTCATAGATTATGATTGTCTCACTCTTCCCTAGTCTTTCGATGCACTTGCTGCTTTTCGTTTGCCCATCTAGTATATCTTATTTCCTCTCATTTAACTTATCAATCTTTTCTCTACTAATCTTTGTGCTTTTCTTAGTTCTGTCAATGATATTTCTGATCT
>MKEJ01030528.1:0-14243 GCA_001753735.1 Embelia ribes
CACGTGTTTCTCGGCTAGTATTTTAAAAATGTATGAAAAATATTAGATTGGTAGAAATCAATTTATAAGAATATTTATTTTTTAAAAATATTTTGATTCTTAAATATATTTTAATAATTTCTATAATGATAAGCTATAGCATAGTTATGCAGATATATATGTTAATAGCACGAGTTTCTGTGATGGTAATAGCAAGACAGGATTCAATGAAATTGGCCACGTAGAAGAAGAAGAGTGCGTAGTTTTGCTACACTTATGATGTTTTCTCATTAATTTCCAATTGAGCATTTCTTATTTGTTGAGGTCTACATAGATCATATTATAGTGAAGGATTAAAGATTGAGGTGTACATATTGTTGGTTAAATTTGCTTTTTATTTGTGATGATGAACCAATGATTTTATGATTTGAGGTAGTTAATGTTGGTTTCCGCCGTTTGTTAAATCATAAAGTTTTCATAAATAAATATATTATAGAAAATTAGAATTGAAAATTTAATAGAGAAAGTAAATAAGGTGTACCATACATATGAAAAAAGTAAGTATTAATTTGTCGCCCAAAGTTGATACTAGAAAATCTCTATTTCACTGAATCTGAAATTGCAAATAATAAAACATATTCGGATGTAATTCCGGATGAGTACATGATTTCACCATATCCCTTTAAATCCTATTTGCCCTCCACATTTGCTTATGACCTTAAATAGATAAAGAATTCCCAAAGTATAACCCTTCGATCTCATACTCGGAAGGAAGCCGCTATCCGAATATTTATCAAACTTTTTGCGGTATTTATATCTCTATAGACTCTCCAATATGAATACACAAAAATTGTAGAGATTATTTTGTATGTGTGTGTGTTTTATGGAAAAGTATACCATGAAAAAAATATAGTAAAATTAAGGTGATCAATCCTTTTTTATAGACAATGTGGTGTCTTATCGGGAAAGTGTGCAATCTTTTTTAAGTGTTACAATCTTTCTAAGTTGCAACATTTTCAATCCATAAGGGTGTGACTTTTCATTAAAAGTTGTACTATTTAACAATTATAACCTTTCATTCAAAATATACATTTTTAAATAAAATTCCAACAATCTCCCACATAAATGAAATGGTTGAAAATGCAATGTGAATTCTATTGCATTCGAGAGTACCACAGAAGCTTGTTGCATCGGAACAGGTAACTTTTGGCTTTGAACCTTTCGTAGTGAAGTACTATTGGATTTGTCAACCGGTGGACACAATGCCTTGAATCGTTCGATATTTTTGTATACCAAGACAATAATACTCATACAACGTATTTTTTATACCGCTAATAAGCCCTTTTATTGTGTCTATTTTGGCACTGGACATTCCTTGGTAGTTTATTCAAGTACTCCAAAGAACAAGCCCTAATATCATTCTCAACAAAATAGCCACACTTAAACTTGATATAGGTAATCTCTTATTAAGAGTATTCTCGTATACCCCACTCATAAAGACAAGATATACGATCGTTAAAATCAAAGGTTATCATTAACGAAGTCACTCATTCATCCTAAGAATGGGTAGGAAATTAATTTCCCGAGTGATTGTGGATGATCTTCCTTCACAATTCGGTTGTCCTGTTGAACTTAGTGCCATTTGACCTCTAGTACGACTAGGTTGGATTGCCATCATGTGGGTTTGATCATTTAGCGGGCTCAATCCTATTCCCCTTGATGATTCACATCTAATCCACATATAAGGCCTTAACATTGGATCCCCGAATGTTATCCTTTTCATAGTACAATATCAAAGGTCATTAGTGTTCTTGAGGAATTTTTTAACATGTTTCTCACTATTCATGATATTGTGTTATACATCTCATTAGACGGCAATTAAGTCGTATCCATACTTTAATCCTCACTAAATTGTGCTAATCTCTATTACTCATATATAATATAGACTTTTGTCAAATCGCAACTCTAGCCGATATATGATTGTGCTATTACATAGGTTTTGGTTTAGCCTTGCTAACATCCAAACCTATTAGTGAGCCACATTGTTAATATCACTTTAAGATGCTATCACAGTCTTGTCCAGTCCTATAAACTCCGACTTCATACTAGACATTGCTAACTTATTTTTGAGATTCCAATAAAGTTTTGCATATGCATATGTAAGATATATTCATTCTTAACACATTGCTCAAGAAGTGCCAAACTCTTCCATAATGATATTACTGATCATTTATTTTATACATAGTTTCTTTACTGAGCATGTACTTTGTGGACTTTAACTAATGATCAATTTACTAAGTCCCAATATGCGCATTTTATCTACACCGAGAATCATTTAGTTTGAATTTTCATCCAAATATAATTCTAGTACATGCCATTTTTCTTACCAGTATTTCATATACTAACTGGTTATGATACACATTTGTACTGATTTCAAAGTATCAGAAAAAATATTTCGTCTAGATTTTAAATCCTTATCTAAATGATATTGTGCAAGACTCTTCTTACACATCAAAACTAAATCCATATTGTTGAAAAGGTTTCACTTGCATTCTTATAGAATCAAGTTGTGTATCGTTGTCTCAATTTTATTATAAGGCTTATGACTTAAAATCGTATCACAATGTCTACACATTGGATGTGGACACTTTTAAAAAGTATATTCACAATATACCGGTATAGACTGTTATCAAGATGTATGCCAATATTACAATATCCAACTCAAATAGTATCTTTTGCATATATATAATGCTATATTTTCCAAATTGTTCTAGTTATTATAATTCTAGACATTCCATTAGGAACCCCCCTACATGGAAATATATTACTCTTTGTATGTTCACATTGCTAACTCATGCAATGGTAATAAGTTTCCATCCTTCTTACCACTATATAATGGCCAATCTAAAATATTGGAAAAATCACTACTATATTCATGGGTATTGACTTATCCATTTTTTTGGATATTCTTCTTGGAGACTCGTATTTTCCGATTAGACCGGAATTGATCAGTTATACCAATGCAAGAACATTTCACTAGTCTTGAATTTAGTATAGATACGTATAGATACTGGGATGCACAGCACAATTATGTAAGCCACAACTAGATATAGTTGCATCCTTCGTCAATTACTAGTAACATACATAACATATATGAAATAGTACTGATATACATGATACCCACCCTCCCCCACATTCTCAAGTAGTACTTTGAGATTTATTCGAAGTCAAGTTGACTGTTGGATGTGACCAACAAATCTCAAACTACCATCGTAGGGAGAGCAATCGTGACAGCGGTACCATTGACATTTTCAGCACTTTGATTTGCCATTTCTTAAATGCAACTAACACCACAATTAGATTGCGGTATTCCATAATTATAAATTCTGACTTATTCATAACCTCACCGGAAACAAGTTCAAAATTATATGATAGGAGAAAATTATCTAACAAAGAATTATTAAAATAATATACAATAATTTCCTTAGGACTATAAACCGTCGCTGTCCAACAAAGAACAATTATATATTAATGTTTTCCTTTAGAATTTTGGATCAACGATGCAACCAAATTAAAAATTTTCCTTGATTGAATTGCAACTTTTCTATTAATAATGGTTTCACGAACAAAAGGACAAGAAAACTAAAACCAAATATTAAAATTTTAAGTTTTTTGTCCTACTGGATGCCAGATAGCAATTAAAAGGGGAAGAAAATTTTTCCACTAAGTTTCAAACAAAATTTCAGTTTCAATATAAAGTGTTAGGATTATACTAAGAAATATGCTTATTTTGAATTATAGATATGCTTAATGAGAATATGTATGAGCAATATTTACTTAACATTATGTTTTAATGAATAAATATGTATTTCATATTCTATATTGTAGATGATCTAGTGTATGGAGCACGGCTTATGCAAAAAATATTAGATTATTGGTTCTTATAGAATAGAAGTTTTATATTGTTAACATTCAACATATATTTACAATTTTAGATGAAAAGGGATACACCATCGATAAATTGCAGCACATAGTTTTAGTAGGTCTGTGTTGACTACAAAAAACGATACAGTTCTAACTCCTTATACTAGTATACTTTATGTGTATTAAACAAGTCTGTGTTGAGATAATTATTTTAGTACTGATTATATGAGAAATTAATGCCTGGTGGTTATGGAAATTATTTATGCTCTTAATCCTTAAATTATTATTTAGACATACGTGGATAATGTTTGTTATTTTCATTCATAGAAGAGTGAGATTTATTATGAATCAATAAAATTGGTGAGTTGAATGATAACATTTTTCATACAGTTTTTATTAATAATTGATGGAATGCACGTCTGTGAATAGGGATTAATGATACCCCCTTAAGCAAGGTTATAAGTTTTGATAGTATCAAAGCTTGCATGTGGATTTTGTAATCCAATACATTAAATAAATTAAAGGGAAAGGCTCAAGCAAATTTAATTTACCAATTAAATTAGATAATAAAAAATTCTACTTAATTAGCGAATATTTGTAATCTTAATGTGAGAATTTTTAATAAACACTAATAACATGGAAACCGAATTATAAATTCATAATATGGGGATGGAGAGTTCAGTTAGAATCATATTGTAGTATTTGTGATTTATGTGGATAAGAATTATCTAAGTAGATAATATTAAATTCAAATCCAAACATGATAACTCTTCAAATATTTTGCTATTAGGTCCTTGTTGTAACCTATTTAAGCACTAATAACATGGAAACCGAATTATAAATTCATAATATGGGGATGAAGATTATGGTATTTATTGTGATTTATGTGGATAAGAATTATCTAAGTAGATAATATGGAATTCAAATCTACACAGGATAACTCTTCAAATATTTTGCTATTAGGTCCTTCTTGTAACCTATTTAAACACGTTCCATTTTCCATAGACGTAGAGAGTTCACCCTCTCTTCCAGAACAGAGAGCAAGGTGTTAAATAGGAATACAACAGAAGATTGGAGGCTGCGCAACTTCCATTCTTATTGGTGATTGGAGGCTGTGCAACTTCCATTCTTGTTGGTGTTCACGAGATTTTTATACACAGATAGTATGCATATATGCTATTACAGAATCTGTAAATATTTTATTTTTTCTGTTACACTCCAACAGTAATCGTAACCTAAATAGTAACCATCATAGGCAATCATAATCGTAACCATAACCAATCTCACAGGTATGGTAATCTTAACCGTAACCTTAAATCACAACCGCAACTATTAAGGGTAATAGCAACCATAATTGTTACTGAAAACTAAACCGTAACTGCGATTTCCAAACTAGTTTATTTGCGCCAGTGATAAAACAGTTTTGAAAACGTTTTCACTAAAAATCAGTCACTAAACCGCTTAAATAACTTACACAAAAGTTTACGTGAACTTCCCAGAAAAATTAAAATAAACTATAATAATCAAGTTTCAAGATTTTAGCAACTTCCAGAAAGTCAGAGTACCACTTTGAACTTTGATATCAAATTAAACTACGCTGCTGAAAAATTAAATGTTGTTACAAATTATAAGTGATATTCAAAAAACACCAGGATTTTTTTTTTCTTTCTTTTTAAGAATCGATTTGAGTATCCAATCAACTTTCAGTTTTTAGATAGAAACAATATTCTGGACGCCAAATGCATATTACGCCAGAAACAATAAGTAAAATAGGATTTAAGATTGATAGTATTCGCGGTGGGTTAAATCATAAAATTTTTATAAATAAATATATTCTTGAAAATTTAATAGAAAGTAAATAAGGCATAGTGTACATATAGAAAACGCAAGTATTAATTTGTCGCCCAAAGTTGATAAGGGAAAATCATCATTTCACAGAATTTGATACTGCAAATAAAAAAACATATTTGGATGTAATCCCGGACGAATTCACCGTATGCTTTTAAAATCCTATTTGACCGCTACATTTGATTTTGACCTTAAATGGATAAAGTATTCCCAAGATACAACGTTCGATCTCATACTCGGAAGGAAGTCGCTATCCGAGTATCTGTCAGATCTTTAGCAGTATTGGTACCTCTAAAAACTCTAACATGAATGCATAAAATTTGTAGAGAATTATTTTTTGTGTTTCATGGAAAAATATGCCATGAAAAAAATATAGTAAAATTGGGGTGACCAATCATTTTTTATAAATAAGTGGTGTCTTATCGTGAAATTGTGCAATCTTTTGTAAGTGTTGCAATCTTTCCAAAGTTGTAACCTTTTCCATTGATAAGTGTGTGAATTTTCATGAAAAGTTATATCATTTAACAATTACAGTAATTCATTCTAAATATAAATTTTCAAATAAATTCTGACAGTCAAAAGAATTTCGATCTAGCGTAAAATCTAAATCTCAATTTTTATGAGAACAGAAAATCTTGATTTTCACCCCTAGCTTTTACAAATCTTTGTTTCCTAATTAATTTAGCTACTTCTTAGCTAACTATGTTAGAATCTTACTATTAACTTGTGTAGTTATTAAGTAAAAGAGAGGAACCAAGAAGTGAAGAGAAACAGATGGGAACTTAATTCAATCCAGAGCCTGAAAATAGTCTGCAAATTCTTTTTCGGCTTTAAGTTATTGCGGTGGAAACACACGTACACGGAGCGAGGCCGATAATTAGCAATAATAGAATCGGTTAACATAGACATTTTATCAAAACGAAACGGTTCCAACTCAACCAAATATCCCACAAAATGAAAAGCGGGTTTAACCAAGCTACAAAACATGATGAATTGAAATATAAGTTACCCCAAGAGCAAAAGGCAAAAACGAGACGACATTACTGCAACGACGTCAATGATGTAAATATATTCACAATTACAATGGAACGCGGTGGGAAAATGTCATTTATTAATGTTATTATGTTTGGAAGCAACTGTAGTATCACGAAGCAGGAAGTCGATATATGACAAAAACGAATGCTTACATACAATCAAACACAAGCCCGACGGTAACCGTATCTAATTACACCCCAATTTCTAATGGCTAATTTCTTCATTTTACGGAACAATCCACTTTATTATTCTCATGATGTCTACAAAAATTTATGGGGAAAAAAAACTATATATATAGTACTAAAATGGTAAGAGAACCCTCTCAACAAATGTGGTAAATCCCCACTTGAGGGTGTTGATTTGCCGAACATCAGTTGCACCTAGGGTGAGACCTCGGTTGTATAGCCGGAGGGTGGTGACCGTTCTTACTGCGAGTACGACGTGGCTTCTTCCCATACTCCGTCATGTTTTCAGTTGCCGCGTATAAAATCTCGAGAGTCACAACCACTTCTTTCATGGCGGGCCTACCTTTTTGTTCAGGTGCAAGACATTTTAGCGCAAGCTGAGCGATTTCGGATGCGGCTCTCGAGGGGTATCTCCCCTCCAACCGGGAATCCATTATCGTCTTTAATTTTCTCCTGTCGCTTAAGTAAGGTTTGATCCAGTCGACTAAGTTCTCTTTTCCACTTGCACGAGTGGGGTCCACGGCACGTAAGGCTGTCAACATCTCAACCATTACCATTCCGAACCCGTATACATCGCTCTTCACATATAAATGCCCTGTTTAAGGCAAAAAATGTTAGCTTTTTGAAAACAAGAGTTATTTTGCTATTGATTTTTGTAGAGATTAAAACAGCTGATAGTGTTTGGTAAAGGAAAAGGTGCCTAGTTTTCTGACATCTGCTTCTGCTTTCTTGTGATGCTTTTAAAAGCACGTCGGAGTTACTTTTAAAAGTTGTTCTTTCATTAATTGTAAAATGCACTAAAAATTCCCAGATACATTCCCTAAACATGTCCATTCTAGTATTTTTGCAATAAAAAGTTCACTTTAGCACAATGTTACCAAACAACGTATTAATTCTCAAAGAAACTTTTATATTTACCAAACAAGCAAACACTAGAATGACACTGGCTTTTACATTCAACTTTTCAAAGCAATTTTGAAAAAGCACGGTTACCCCAAGCTTCTTTGTTCCTCCGAATATTACAGAAAGAAACCTTAAGCTAGAGAAATTACTTATAGAACTTTTACCTGTTGAAACATATTCTGGAGCAGCATAACCGGAAGTTCCCATTACACGTGTCGTCACGTGTGACTTACTGGCCGAAGCGAATTTTGCCAAGCCAAAGTCTGAGATCTTGGCATTGTAGAACTGTAAAAGATGAAGAAAAAAGCAAGTTAAATAACTATTCTGAATCTTATATAAAATAGAAGTACTCAACTCGCGGTGTTTTCAAACTCACTCCATCGAGCAATATATTTGACGCTTTGAAATCTCGATAAATCACTTGCTTTTCTGATGTGTGCAAAAAGGTCAAGCCTCGAGCTGCATCTATAAGTATTTTAATTCGAATGTCCCACGGAAGTGACTGAACTGCCGCACCCCCTGCAATAACAAAAACCACAATTTCTAATATGAGTGCATATCATAGAAAGCAAAACTGTTTTTGCGAAAATTCCAAGGTTAGATCTGCTATTGCTTTTGCTTTTATACCAACATCACCGTTTTTAAGCGCTTGTTTGACTATAAAATGCGGCGTTTCAAAGGTGTGAAGAAAGTGGGCTGACCACACTTAAATTTTCTCATTTGTCAAGCAATAATATCAGCTGAAAAGCTAAGCACCCAAATGCTTGCTATAAGCTAAAAGCACATTTAAGCCCACGCCAAACAAGCAATAAACAATTTTGAAATTATGTTGTTAAAAAAGAAGGAAAGGAGAAACTATTCAAATCCAAATTTTAAATTGAAAGGAACAAAACTGATAGCAGAAATAAAACTAGATCAGGCCTTAGTGGCCAGTTTAGGAAAAGAAGAAACCTGAAAGAAAGCAACAGCAAACAGACTCTTAACACTTGCGAATTAACAAAAATTTTGATATGTATGCTACTCGTGTGTATGCGTGTGTGTGTGTATGTATGTATAGGTATATTGGCTCTTACTCCCGAACAGGTGGTTTTCCAAGCTTCCCTTCTGCATAAACTCGTAAACGAGTAGTAGCTCTTGGTTTTCCCAACAGTATCCCAATAGCTTTACGAGGTTAGGATGTGATAGCCTTCCCAAGAAATGGATCTCCGACTAAACATTCGTAAAAGTGGATATAGATAAGGAACCATCTCAAGATTATAATCAAAATAATTTCTCTTAAAGGGTATAGTAATTATATCAACAAGCATCTACATTATGCAGAAGTAGCATTAAAAAAGTCATTAACAAAAGCATCTTTTCCTATTCTCGAACATACCGTGACTAAGAAGTAATTGAAGGTTTCAACAGAACACATAAGTGCAGGTTTCGTATGTTTTTAAGACCCAAAAGATATGCTTTTTGAACTCAAAAAGAGGAAAAACAAAATAGTTCAGCTTTTCGTCATTTTCTTATGAGATAAATAAATTAAGACATTTGTGAAAACCCACGGCCTTGAAACGCTGTCTTCGGAATGCTACTACCAGTGCTAGACATGAGATACAACCCAAATACTACTCGAGTTGCAAGAAACTCTATTTCATAAATAACAAAGGCTTTGTTTAGTTGCAGTTTTTAAGTAAATAAATTATCTTATTTATGTAGGAAAAAAAAACTAGATGCATCCAACTTATTCAGACTAAAACAACAAATAAGCACATCTTAAAAACTGAGCAAACAAACACTATCTAAATTTTAGGTAAAAAAGCTAAAAAGATGGCATTTATAAGTTGCAACCAAACAAGGCGAAAGTTACGTTAAACAATCACTCACAATTGACTGATCTTTGCTGTTTAGTTTCAAAGTCAACTTTAAAAAAAGTTTGTAACCTTTTCCAGTGGAAGGGGTAATTGGCATCAAATGTGTAGGAAAATAGTTTACTTTTCGGCTTGTATGGTGCTCAATATTAAGGCTCGGTTTGTTATATTCACTCAAGTATCTTCATGACTTACCGTTCTAAATACGGATTTTGAGTTACACAATTTACAAGAAAGTACTTTACAAAGGAACAGGAACCAAAGTATATCTACGAACTAATTTCGATTCATAAGTTACCTGCCATTCTTCGAATCCTTGCAAGCTCTCGGAGTTCAATTTCTTTACAGCAATAACCGATCCACTACCCGTTTTCGACGTGGTTCTTTCATCGAGCCAGCCCTTGTAAACTGTCCCAAAGCCGCCTTCTCCTAAGATGGCATCTCCTCTGAAGTTTCTAGTAGAGTTTTTAAGTTCCATAAAAGTGAACACGCGAAGATTAGAGGTGGGCAAGATTTGCCCTGTTGGACACGGCTCGTCGCTTCCACTAGCTACTGAGAACCGGCTGTTTGCGGAATTGCTGCTTACATTTGAAGATGAAATGTTGCTGATTGTCTCAGATATACCCACTGTCATATCCAATTTTAACCACTTTAGTTTTATCATCAAAACTGTAATTTCAACTTATTTCCAAAAATCAGAAAGTAAAATCACAGTGCTAGTTTTGCTACAGCTTTTAAGAAAAAATAAATAAATATAAAATCCGCTTAAAACCTTCTAGCTACTTTCGCCAAGAAAGAAGGAAAGCACTTCGGTTTCCACAACCGATCATAAGCTAAAAGATTGGGCTTGAAAGCCACTATCAAACGAGCTTAGCATCTGTCAAAGCCGAAGTTGAGGACTTATATAGGGCTTATTTATTTGCAGTTTATAAGCTATACATTTTCAGTTTTTTAGCTCAAAAGTTATACAGTGTTTAGTTACTAAACTTTTTAAATTGATCTTATTGTTTGTTTTGTCTAAATAAGCTGAAAGTTTTAAGTTGAATGTATCCAATTTTTTTCTTAGTAAAAAATAATCTACAACCAAACAAACCCATGGTAATTCACAATAAATCTAACATAGATGAAACCAATCTGGATGTAACA
Source organism: Embelia ribes (assembly GCA_001753735.1). Lineage (NCBI taxonomy): Eukaryota > Viridiplantae > Streptophyta > Magnoliopsida > Ericales > Primulaceae > Embelia > Embelia ribes. Next base: position 10,874 of record MKEJ01030528.1, read on the forward strand.
TTACAGATACATGTATGCAGTGGCAGACCTTTGTCAAATCTTTTTTTATGAAGAACATAATTGAAAAAATTATATTTTAAATAAATTTTGAAAAAAAAAAACGGAGATCCGCCCGTGATCATAAGCTTAGCCATAGTCTGCAACTAATGAGTAGATTAAAAAATTATAAAAACAAGAACATAATTTGGAAAAATAATTAGAAATTAGCAAAAGTCAGCAAACAAAATTGAACAAAATTGTAGTCAAACGGGACTTTGTGCTATTCTCCCTAACTATACCAAACTCAAACAAAGAGGAATCAATTGAAATCTAACTACCAAATGAAGAAAATCAAATAAGAAAAATCAAACATAAAACTGATCATTTATCATGTGTAAAAAGTATATTTGTGGTTATATCCTATACGTTATGGTCGTTCTAGTTTCAAGCGAGACACAATTGTTTGCATAGTTTCTATACATGATTCTTTAGCTTACACAAGAATGAATCACACAGGGAGTGTTTGGTTGCAACTTCTACGCTTAAGCTTTTCTGCTTTTTGTCTTACAAGTTAGACTACATCTGCATGCTTAGCTTTTAGGTGAAGCTTTTTAACTATTATGACCTCAATATGTTACAAGTCTTAAATTGCAACTTTTCTCATACCAAAAAAAGATTACCTTATTTGCTTTTAAGCTGCAAATAATAATAATAATAAAAAAAAAAACCAAGATTATAAATTTTAATTTCTGGGTACCTGATAAGCTAAGCTGCCCGGTGGAGCTTGGGTTTTGCTTACTTTGCTTAATGGGAGGAGAACCAAAGCAATTCCCCATCTCTCTCTCTCTCTCTCTCTCTCTCTCTCTCTAGTTCCGGAAAGGAACCAAACCTTTCCCTCCTTTTGGCGTGAAGAAGCAAGCCAACAGAAGGGAAGAAAAAATGTCAATATGCAACTATGGTCTTCTTCTCCTTCTCTTCATCTACTATTTTAAATTTCGGTTGACTAATAATACCATATTGTATTACTATTATATTCATATGGGGCTACAAATAAAATATCATATACTTCATCGATGCAATTGTTGGGAAATTACAACTTTGTAGTTAGTGTCAGTTTACCCCCACTTAATTATAAAGTTACACTTTGAACCTTAAATCATTCCCAACAGAATGTCTGAATACCCTACTTCTAAAACCTTAAATTTGGACCGGGGAGCCACGTGGCAGAGGTGCTCGGCAGCCCCAGCCAAGCGTATACGGGTTGAATCAATAGCTGAGATTAAATAAAAATTTTTTTATTTTTTTTTTGAATCCATATATTTAATTTTAGCCGTTGATTTGAAAATCAGTTGTCCAGATGCATCAGGCAGGAACTACCTAGCACCACTGCAAGCACACCCCCATCCTTTAAATTTTGCTTTCCCCCTCTTTATAGGAATACCAATTTTAAACTTTACTTATATTAGTACATTGGAGTTTGAAAGTGGAGGAGGGAGGAATCGAACCCATTACCTTCTGACTATGTATATAATACGTATTGTTAACCCCAAAATTGTTCAAATATATTTCGATGCTAACAAAAATAGATAATTAATTTTATTGGTGCTCTATCTTATGTGCTAATTATTTTTGTGGAGTATCATATTTCTTTGAAACAGTTTTGAGTGGGAAAATTAAAAGGAAACATCAACTGAAGCAGCCAACAGCCAACTGTCAGAGGCTCCACAACCGACTGACGGTCTGTCAGCCGACAGTCACAGCTTGATAGCTGATGGACGCATGTCAGATGACGAACACAAGACTAACAATTGATGGTCGTGTGATCATAAATTGAATTTGATAATTCATTGCCATCTTTCAAGAATTGCTTCCATAACTTGAGTTGTCCTTGAACACTATAAATAGAGGCATTGAGAAGATGTTCAAATCATTCAAGCAATAAGCTATCTATCTACTTCTATCTGTCTTTATTCTCCATACTTTTCTAACCTCTAAAAAGTCTTGTATTTTTCACTTTTACATATACAATTTTAGGCTATCTTGACTCTTGATAAAAATTTAAAGTTGTATCTTGAAGTTTTTAATTTCTAACTTGAGAGGTTGTCCCAAACAACAAAAGACTGGTGTTTAGGAAGCTAGCATTTGGTGAGGAATCGATCCGAAATTTTAGTGAGGAGTTGATCCGAAATTCAATTTTTTTTTATTTTGCACGTTTATCTATTTGTTTCCCTATATATAGACATGTTTCCTTTCATTTTTAATTCATTTTTTTAACACCTACCTACACTTATATCTTCTTCCATCACTCCTAATCCCTCGTAAATCATAAACCATGTCTAGAACCAAAACACCTGGTCACTATCTTAATACATCGGAACAAATCCATCTAGCATAAATTGAGTGCATGCTAGTAGGTTGTGTCCCAACCTACACAAGATGTTCCATCAGAATCCCCAGCGCAACACTTTTCCGAAAAAGAAATTGATCTGGATGACGAAAAAAAGGATGAATAAGAAGGGGATGATAATGGTGGTGATAACGACGACAATAGTGATGACGATAATAACGACGGTACTAACAATACTTTCAACTTTATTTCTCTTATACTCAAACTACGCTATCAAGTCGAATACCTTTTTTGCGAAGTTATTCCGGGTACTTGGGTTGATGCTAGATCTTTTGATAAATATAAAAGTACCCTTGTTTGGATAAATTTTTTTAAATATAAGGTTGGAATGATTTTATTAAATTGCTGGAAAATATTTGCCTTGATCTTTTGAAAAAGTTTTATGCGAACTTGACTGTCACGAAAGACTTCAATAACACACATATTATGGGTTTACGGTCACATGTTAAGGGTAAAGTTTTCAAATAAAATGCAAAGGACTTGGCAAAAAAATTTGGTTCAAAATATCATTCTCAAAATGGTTTATTTTATCGCGAAGGTGTTAAATCTTGGGAATACCTTGCTGATGCTTCCCATGTAGAGATTGGACAAAATCATTTTAAACCCAGTGTGCAAATTCCCGACACAAAATTTCTAGAAACTAGCCACCTAAACTTTCAAGAAAATTTAGTACAAATGCTTATTGTCAAAAGCATTTCTCCCCAAAATAGTGGTAAAGATAACATGTTAAACCTCATCGATTTTCTTATTTATGCCCACAAACCTTAAATGCCAATCAACATTATTTCCGTGATTTTTAATTTTATGGAAAGCTAACCAAAATACAATAAACTACCCTACGAATAGCCTTTACACGTCTTTTTCGCAACGCTATTATTGAGTTTATGGGGGAGGATATGTTGATGCCAATTGGGCAAGGTTTTTTGATAAGAATACTTAATTAGGTGCGGATAACTTAAGATACCCCAAAGAAAGAATGGAGTT
>MKEJ01030533.1:0-32055 GCA_001753735.1 Embelia ribes
AATATTATTATTGTGTAGTATATCATAGATATAGCGTGAGTTGTGCGTAGCAGCGTGGTGTGGTATGCGAGTTATGTGATGTGGATTTAGCATTGAGAGGTATTAGTGTTAATGCCTTAGTATTTTGATAGGTTGGAAATGCATATAAGTCAACTTATGCAAGCTATATATCGACTTATTTGAGTGCATTTATTTTCAAGAGGTTTTGGTTCTCAGATGGGGTAAATCAATCAACTTTTATGACTGATATGTCGACTTATTCCAAATAAGTTAACTGTTATGATGAATAAGTCTACTGACTTGGTCGTATTAAATTCCAGGGAGTTCTATTTCTCAGATGGTGTAATAAGTCGACTGATTGGACTATATATGTCGAGTGATTGACTGTTGACGAAAAACACTTTATGACTTAAGGTCATATCAAGATTACTTTTGTTCACTTTTTTCATGTCATCCAAAACAGAATAGAGAGAGATGGTGAGGGTGATATTTCCCTTCAATTTTTGAGCCTCAATATTATATAAATCAGTATCTCGTTCATGAAATCAAATTAGATTTTCTTGATCCTTGGAGCGAGGGCATTATTTTGAGATAAGTTTTATATCTCGTCTCGTTCATTTACTACTCCTTGGTTTTCAGATCTTTATTGATCGCTGAAACTAAATTGATAGTCTTGTTCTTCGTGATGAGTGGATTCTTTTCTTCTATAGGTGCATGCTGATTTGTGTTCTATTAGATCAAACCAAGGGACGAAGAAGAGGGAATTTGGGACTTTTTGATGAGGAGCTCGGGGTGTCTTCTAGCACTGCTAGAGGTACGAGTAGACTATGGAATAACAATATAAGCATGGGTTTATGTGTGCATCTTTACGTATAAACTTGTCTTGGTTTTTGTACTTTGTTTACGTGTTGTAGAAGTTAATTTCTTTCATTATTGTTGTTATTTGCATAGAATGAAACATGTGTAGATGTTGATAATGAATTACATTGATATATGTAACATTCATTCATTGCGTTGGCATAGCATTTTCATAATGGCATGAAAAGTGTTGATTTTGATAAATGTGAAGTGTTGAAATGAATTTAATGTGGAGAATTTGAAAATAAGATTTTCAAATGTGAGTTGACAAGTGTTGTTTTAAAATGTGTTGGCGAAGCATTTAAAGTGAAGTGTCGAAAGTGTTGTTTATACAAGGAAAACAATGAAGTTTAAATATGTTATTGAATTGAAAAGTGAAGGATTTAAAGTGTTGTTTTTAAGAAATGTGTTAAGTTGCATACATGGGGAAATTGAGTCATTTTCCATTTTTTTTCAGGACAAGTGTCGATCTTTATGTGGTGAAAAGCAAAGAGAAGGCTCGGTGCCTTACTGTGAAAGTGAGGAAACCTGTACAGAGATTTAACTATAATGGCGTCACTTGTACATGGCAGATTATAGTATAGGATTTATGAGGTAGCCCTTATTTTATAAAACGTGTTGCGATATTAGTCATAACTTTTTATTACCATGTGTCGTATTGCGTTGGTATTGGTGTCGGGTGGTGTTAAGTTTACATTGCATAGACATTACATTACATTCACTCCTACATATTGCATATTTATACATATTGGCACTGCATAGTATCATGTTTATCGTATTATTTAGTAGGCTAACTCGTACATTTTTCTCCCTATATTTGCATCATATTTATGTTGTAGGTGCGGAGGCAGGCAAGGGACATCATTGAGATTGCTCAGATACCATATGTATATAGTGTTGAAAGCTTACTGTTGTTATGATTTTGTGTAGTTTCCTCTTTATCATGATATATCTATTCGAGGCATAGTGTAGTTGATATAGTACTTTCATTTTATATTACTTCTTATTGTTGCCTTAAATGGTTAGGCGGTGTATTAACAGAGAACATGTTGTAATATGTGTGTGCGCGTATGTGTTGATCAAGTATGTAGCTCATTGTTTATGTTAACATGGAGTTTACTTTATACGTTGCATATATTATAAGCTGCAGGCAGGCTATAGTATTTTCTTTTTAGCGTACTCTTATATTGTTATGCTATAGAATGAGTTGTGGAAAGATTGGCGAAGTAGCATTATTTTCCTTTTCCTTTTCTTTTCTTTAAAACAAATATTTTTCCTTTCCTTTTCTTTCAAAAGGAAAAACACTCACCCCCCAGGTTTTTTGAAATTCGGTGTGTGACAGGTTGGTATCAGAGCTTAACCGGAGTTATGTAAAATATGGGTGACTAGCGGGTAGGTGGAGTTGAGAGTGTAGACATATTGTTTTCTTGTACTTGTGATGTTAGTATTAGTGGCGTCCATTGCAGTGTTGCATGAGTAATTTTTTGTAGTTGTGTTGAGTTTTCTTTCATGTGGAGGTGTTGTGTTGAGTAAAGGCATTTGTAAAGTGAACTTATGTTTTTCTTATGTTGTTGTTTGTGATGTCAAGTACAGTGATGGCAAGAGGAGGTGGTTGACGAGGTGGAGGTGGTGGACGTCATGGTGGTATGGGCCATGGGGCCAATATTCAAGGTAGTCATATTGTGGGATAAGGTATGGAAGAAGTAGAAGTGATGCGTACACGAGCCCAAGACGTGGAGATTCGTGAAGCCAAGATTAGGGAAACAAAAGGCATTCGCGATTTGGAATAAAATAACGAAGCGAGCATGGAGGAATATGAGGAAGAGATTCCTGATACTCGATCTCATGTTCCGCCATGTGCTCAAGTGAGGGTTGGTGATATTGGGGGAGCTCAACCGGATGCCTTAAGCTTGTTGAAGGCTATAGAAGAAGTGATGCAGACCTTTGCACGTAGTATGTGGGGGGAGAGTAGTGCTAAAACCTGAGTCTCGGAGGCTCAAATGCATTTTCGGAGGACAGATCCTCCTACTTTTCATAAGGATGAGGAGCCAATTGTTGCTGAAAAATGGCTTACGGAAGTGGAATGAAATTTTAAATCGCTCCAAATGGTAGAAATGATTTACGAATGGCTATGGAGCCATTCTATCTACTAGGGGAAGTAGTCGAATAGTGAAAGGGTCGAGAGGAGATTTGTGGCCAAGATGACATGACTTGGGAGGTGTTTCTGAAGGTGTTCTTGAATGAGTTCTTTCCCACTACTCTTTAAGGAGGAAGCGGATGGAGTTTGTGAGCTTGGTTTAGAAGACTTCTACCGTTCAGCAGTATCAACAGGTGTTTACTTGTCTTTCTCATTATGCGCCGGAGCTAGTTTCTATAGAGAGTCTTTGTACACAAAGGTTTGAGTATGTCTTTCGCTATGTAATTAAGATAGTAGTCATTTTGGGGCTTTTTGACTCGTATGAGAATTGTGTTAGTGCAACTATGAAGGTGGAAGAGAGTTAGTTGGACAGGTAGTGTGTGATCGATACTCGTCCTCCTTGGCCTCAGGGCCAATCTTTTATTTCTTGACCACTCATGGCTCGGGGTTTACTTCAGGTAATCTTGGCGGTAGCGGAGGTGGTGCTAGTATTGGTAGTGGAGGTGCTAGTTCTAGTATTGGTAGTAGTGGTGATCAGAAGAGATATCGTGATAGTTTTTCTCCTTCTTGTGGTAGGCATCCTCAGCCTGCTTGTTCTTCTGCGTCTAGCTCGACCGTTAGGGAGTTGGGATGCTTTACGTAGGCCAACAGGGTCACCTTACTCAAAACTATCCTAGTCCGATCATATGTCGCCTCTATGGCACGGAGAGGCATATGCAGACTTTGTGTCCTTTGGTGGTGTGTAGGCGATGTGGTGGTTGAGGACATATGCAGTCGCATTGTCCCGAGGGTTTCACGGTTCTAAGCAGTTATCCTCGACCTGTTTCATCTTTTATTTAGCCTGATATAGCCTCGAGGAGACTGTATATTCTACTCGTCAGGGTGAGGGATCGTCTTGTGGGGTAGTGGTGATGGTTATCACAGGGGTTTCCAACATGGTCGGACTTCACAGGCTCATGCTTTTTTTATGTCGCAGGCTCCGGATGTGACTAAGCCTTCCGTTGTGAGAGGTATAATTCCTTTCCTTTCTACTTGGGCACACGTATTGTTAGATCAGTACAATTTTGATGTAGAGTATCATCCTAGGAGGGCTAATGTGATAGCGGATGCATTGAGCCATAAGACTTGGTGTACTCTCACTTTTCTTGTAATGAATGGTGTGAGATATTAAGTGTATTGAATGAGTTTGGTTTAGAAGTGGTAGAAGCAGAGGGTAGAGTAATGTTGTTTATAATCGAAGTGCAATGGACTTTGATTTCTCGCAAGGTTGAGGTGGTATGTATTGAGAATGAATCCAATGCATATAGCATTCGTATTCTTTCTAATCATGGTCTTGATAGGTGGACCATTTCTGATAATGGCTGATTGCATTTCTAAAATAGTCTATTTGTTCCTAATTTGATTCGAGATGAGGTGCTTCGAGAATCTCATTATTCATGTTTGGCGGTTCTTCCAGGTGGCACAATACAGACATGTTTCATGTACGCCTCTTCAATTTTGGTGGCTTGAATGAAGAAAAATGTGGTGGAGTTTGTTTTGCATTTTTTGATGTGTCAGAACTGAAGGTTGAACACAAGCATCCCAATAGGTTGTTTCGTCGGTTGTTCATTCTAGAGTAGAAATAAGAGCAGATTACGATGGACTTTGTTGTAGATTTGCCAAAGTTGAGGCGTGGTTGCGATGCTATCTGGGTTGTCATGGATCGTTTGACTAAATCTGCTCATTTTATTTTGATGCGTACTACCAACTCAGTTTAGAAGCTTTATTGGATGTATATCGATGAAATCATTCATTTGCATGGGGCTCCCGTATTAATCGTATCAGATCATGATCTTCTTTTCACTAATCGAATCGACTTCCACCTCGCATGTAATAAAATTTGATGATTTACATGTTAAGGAAGATGAGTCGTATCAAATGAAGTTGATTCGTATTCGTGACTCGAAAGAGCAAACATTGAGGTGGAAGTCGATTCTTTTAGTGAAGGTATTGTGGTGAAGTGGCTCTAGTGAAAATATGACATGGGAACGTGAGGATGCGATGCAGGTGAAGTTTCTAGAGCTCTTTGAGAATTCCGATAAGCGTTTTATTCATTTATTTAGTGCATGCAAATTTCGGGGACGATATTTCCTAACATGGGGAAGATGAAATGTCCAAGAAATTATGAGTTAATTTTTCGAATTTATAATAATATTATTGATGTTTATAATATTATTATTGTGTAGTATGTCGTGGATATAACGTAGTGTGTTATGCATTGATGCTTGGTGTAGAGTTAGAGCTGGTTAGCGTGTAAAAGCGATGTAGCATTTGGCATTAGGAGTGTTTATTTTGGAAGTGTTTGTTTGATTCAGTTTTCTATTCTGCTCGGTTTTTTGGTTTGTTTAGCGGGGTGTCCAACAGCTTGAGCCTCCTGACAGAGGCTCCGGACAATCTTCATATCACTTCTATACTGAGAGGGAATTTTCACCTCAAAAAGTATCCCGATGGGGGTATCTGTCCGATTTCCATCACTAGCAAGCCTCAGGACAGGTCGTCGAATACCTCAGTGTTGAAAAATATACTTATGCTTTATAACACACTTTTTAGTCAAAAAGTATTATTTGTCTTTTGACCAACGAAATTGAAATGAGAGTAAAATATTTCTCCAATCTTCTTGCCTCATTATCATCTAGATCCGTTGATCTTATTTCAATAAAAAGTTGATATTTGTAATCCTTGAAGAGTTGAGACCATTTTGAGGTAAGTGTTGCCTCTTATTTTGTTCACCCACTATTCATTGATTTCCGTGCCTTTGAGATACGTCGAAATTAACTTTATTTTTTTTTTATATTCGTGATGAGTAGAGTATTTTCTTCTCTAGATTTATTCTGATTCATGTTCATCTTTTTGATCAAACTGAGAAGGAGGGAAGAGGGAATTTGGGGGTTTTCTACGTATAACTTTCGTGTGACTTCTAACGCGATTAGAGGTACAAGTAGACTAGGAATAAAATATAAGCATGACTTTATATGTGTATCTTTACATATAATTATTGTATTGATTTTCATGCCTTAATTACGTATTGGAGAAGTAAATTTCTTGCTTTATTGTTATTAAATGTTTAAAATGAAGCATGTGTAGGCGTAGATAATGAAATACAATGATATATTTATCATTCATTCATTGCGTTGGCATAGCATTTTCATGACATTATGAAAAGTGTTGATTTTAATAAATGTGAAGTGTTGAAATGAATTTAAAGTGGAGAATTTGAAAATGAGATTTTCAAATGTAAGTTGACAAGCATTGTTTAAAATGTTTTGGCGAAGCATTTAAGATGAAGTGTCGAAAGTGTCAGTATTGTTTATACAAGGAAAGCAATGAAGTTTAAACTTGTTGAATTGAAAACTGAAAGATTTAAAGTATTTTTTTTCAAGAAATGTGTTGAGTTGCATACATGGAAAAATTGAGTCATATTCCATTTCATTCGGGACAAGTATTGACCTTTATATTTTGAAAAGCAAAGAGAAGGTTCGGTGCCTTATGGTAAAAGTCGGGAAACCTGCGCAAGGATTTAACTATAATCATGTCCCACGTGCGTGGAGGATTATAGTATAGGGTTTACGAGGCAACCCTTATTTTATAAAATGTGTTGAGATACTAGTCCCACATTTTTATTACGTTGTGTCGTATTGAATTGGTATTGATGTCAGGCGGTGTTGAATTTGCGTTGCATAGATATTGCAATGCATTCACTCCTACATGTTGCATATTAATACATATTGGCACCTCATAGCATCATGTTTATCTTGTTATTTAGTAGGCTAACTCATGTATTTTCCTCCCTATATGTGTATCTTATCTGTGTTGTAGGTGCGGAGGCGGGCAAGAAATATCATTGAGATTGTTCGGATGCCATATGTGTATAGTGTTGAAAGCTTACTTTTGTTATCATTTTGTGTAGTTGCCTCTTTATCATTATGTATTGATTCGAAGTATAGTATAGTTGATGTAGTATTATCATTTTGTATTACTTCTTAGGGTTGCATTAAGTGGCTAGGCAATGTATTAGGTAAGAACAGGTTGTTATATATATATATATATAAAGTAAATATAGAGTTTACTTTATGCGTTGCCTATATTATAAATTGCAAACAAGCTATAGTATATTTCTTTCTAGTGCACTCTGATATTATTATACTGTAGAATGAGTTGTGGAAAGATTGGTGGAGTAGTGTTCTTTTCCTTTTCTTTTCTTTAAAACCTAATTTTTCCTTTCATTTTTTTTAAAAAGGAAAAATACTCACCCCCTAGGTTTTCCAGAATTTGGGGCGTGGTAGGTTGACTCCAGTTATCAGATGGGACTTTTCAGAGCTAACTTCAATACCTAAAAGTGTGGGTAGGGGGTTACCTACAAACTCTCCAATACTTAAGTAAGACAAGGTTCAGATGAATGTAAAGTACAACATACTGAAAGAAAAGTATTAAAGTATTGAATTATATAGTTTATGTAGAGAGAAAACATAAAATAATGTTTTAGCTGAAAAGTGACAGTATTTATAGTTCACAGTATCTGTACATCTGTCAGAGAATATTGCATCATTAGTCTCTGAATTCCTTGTTAATTTGAGAGTATAACAGAGTGTTTACTTCATTTATAGCACTACTCCCCTGATTTTATTATATTTACATATACATACTTATCAACTGCTCCCCTACTGCCTTAGGTGTATTTCCAATTTGATCATCCCGATGGAGTTTTCGGTTCGAAATAAATTTGTAGCTTTGGATAAGAAAAATAGACCTCAGGAAAAAGATTGTTTAGCTTCAAGAAGCTTGGGTCTGGGATTTGGACCTTAAACTCATAACTCGTAGCTTTTGACTTTGACTTCTGAGTTTTTGACTTCAGGTATCAACTTTTGACTTCTGATCTAAACCCCATAGCTTAATTTCCGGCTTCTGACCTCATGCTCTGGATTTGGCTTGGAGGGGAGATTTCCCATGGTAAAGCATCTTTTCACAACTATCTCATCACAACATTTAATGCTTTGGAAGACATAGAGACTAATTCAATACATTTGTCAGCCGTAGGCGGCTGTACATTTAGTTCACATTTTCCAAGGAAATGTGTGGCATTAATTATGATAACCGTATATTTTGTTCCTTCTCTCAATTTGCCTATAAATAGGAAACTTTGTGTGTCTCAATTTATTCATTTCTAAGTCCTTTTTCTAGAGAGAGAAAATTTACTTTCAATCTTTTTTAAAACCTCAAATGGATTTTTCAAGTAGTGATTCGGACATCAGCTTAAGTGACATTTTCCCTAAGAGAGAAACGATAACAACCCTGGAAGAGCGCATGGAAGAGTTCAAGGTTGAGCTAGCCCAGATAGACCAGGAGCTGGAGGAGCTAAAGCTCAGTCTGGAAAAGTATGATGATTTTCTGGTTCGTCTGGTGGTCCTGGAGGTGAAGGCGGTGGCCATGGTGGTCCAAGTATCTGCTATGGAGTAGGCACCCATTAGTCTTGGTGGTCCTCCCAAGGGGGAACCCCTAGAAGGTAGGGTAGCCTCCCTAAAGGCTGACTTTGTTGGGCTCGAGGTTACTTTTTAGGGGAGAGAACATGAGAAAGAGAGAGAAATATATATTACTCTCTGGGGGAGAATAAATGTGCATCCTTTCATATCCTAATTCTCTTCCTATAAATAACTTAAAATGTGACCCCATTTTTCGCATCAATAACTTCTTCTTCTTCTTTTTTTAATAGAGAGATCAAGTATTCTTCTAGATTTCGGAACCATGTCTCAGTCAAGTGAAAGCAATGATCCAAGTTTTAATTCTAGCAAGTTCAAATGGGGTAAGACCCAACATTCGAACTCCAAAATAAGATAGAAGATCGGGAAGATGAGCTATGGGATAAGAATCCCCTGGTTAAGTATGTTATAGAGGAGATGGCTACCACAGTGGCCCTGAAAGCTCACATTGAAGCTTTGGAGATCGAGTTGGCTGCTCCGAGAGCTCAGGTGTTGGAGCTAAAGAAGACCCCGAATGATCCAGATGGTCCCTAAAAGAGTAGGGGAGGATGAAAAAGGGTACAAGAGGATAGTATAACCTCATGTGTGTATCTAGAACAATTTTTCCTGAAATGTCTTGCTAGAACATTTCTTTTGATGTCTTTTTTACTTGTCGGAGTTATATTCCTTTTGTAATAATTATATGAATAAGTATTATTTTTCTTTACTTTTCTTTTATTCTTTACATCTATTGATGTGTTGCACATGAATTCATGTTTGTTTTTATTACTTTGTTACTCCCCAAATGTGTCCTTTTAATACCCAAGCGGCAAATTTAATGCCTATCAGTTAATCTTCCCAAATAGGACAAGTGCTATATACAAGCATCCATTATAGAATTGACAGTTGTGCTACTAATAGAATGATCCTAAAAGGTTTATTCATATTAATGAAAGCATTTAATACCCTTTGCTTACTCCCATCAACTTGTTCTATAAATACAAATTTCACCATTATTTTTCTTTTATTTTTACAGCTTAACTTCTAGAGAAAGAAGCATAATTTAGTCAAATCTTAACTGAAAATGTCTTCTTCTGCCCCTATTTCAATTCATTTTAATGGCTCTTCTTTTGGAGATGATCCTATAGATCATCTGAACCAAGAAATCTATGATCTTCGTATGAAGTTGGAGGATTTAGAGGAGTGCATCAATGAATTGGAAATAGAGCTGGAGTTTATAAAGGATATGGAGAAATGTGTTGATGACTTATTGTTTAACACCTATTGGTTAGATAAGTTTGAATATTTGGAAGCCAAGGTAGACGCTCTGGCTTCTGGCTTATTGGATTGCCCAAATTTCTGGGTATCCCTGGTATTAGACATATTAGGAAAATAGAGAAATAAGATAGGAGAGTTTTGATATAAAAAATTTCAGAATCATTAATTTGTATTTTGTCATCGAAGGCCTCCTGTTGTAAAAGAATTTAAACGAAAATTTCCCTTTTTTTCCCCATATTTTGCTTTGTTCTATTTATGCACTCTATTTGTGTTTTGAAATGAAAATTTTATTTTTTGCTTATCCCAGGGGTGTACCCCAATATTTCTTCCTAACTACTGTGAATATGCTCATCATGGTTCAGAGTAGTTATTGCTAAGTATGTTGCTTTTAATGTGCTGCTTGGTTTGTGTCAGATTGTGTTTTTTACATGTGTTATTATTTTATTGGCTATATAAATTTGGCATGGATCTCGTTTTCTGGACACGTAGAAAATTATGTCGGCTTATAGGATTTATAGGGCTATAACAAGGGTTTGGTAGTTGTAATGGCTCCCCATTTCTTTCCTTGAATCAATATACTATAAATAAGTGGAGGATAGAGAAATTTTACTCATTTGCTACCTGTAGAGTTTTAAAATCTTCGAGATTTTCTCCCTCTAGAAAATTTTTCTCTTCCTTTTTAGTTTAGTTGCTCCCCAAATCTACCGTGAGGAATATCAAATTCGAGTACAAAAGCATATAAAGAGAGAGAATCTTCTTCGATGGCCAAGGATCCGATGGTTGTGAGTGGATTAGGAGCTTCCAGGCCTCTATCAAAACTAACTTATTCGGTATACCTAAAATATGTTTGCAGATTTGATGAAAAGAAAATTTTAGAGGAGAAAAGGAGAGGAAAAAAATTGACTGTCAGGAAGTGACTTACAGATGATGAAGTCCTAGGTATACTACAAAGCAATGGTGATGAGATTGGGGTTTGTCTTAGCACTCTTTTTTCTAGGGCGTTGTCTCTTCCTCTCTCTACTCTATTAATTTCATTTATACAAACTTTAAAAATTGCATTGTCTCAACTTACTTTGAATATATTTTGGATATTCAGAGGTATTGAAATTTTGAATAAAACAGTTGGTGTTAACTTGGGGGTTGCAGAAATTGTGTACTGCTATTTTCTTGTCCATTCGAGAGATGTATGATTTCTGACCCCTAGATACTCAAAATGAATAACGTTCTCACTCCCTTCCTTTGACAAAGGCATTGAGAATGATTGGGTTATCATGGGGGCAAATGGGCTTCTGAAGATGATAAGACTTTAATTAATAAGGGTCCCTACAGTAGAGGGAGGCCAACTTTCTCTAAACCTTAAGAGGATAAAATGGTTGACTTGAGAAAATTTTTTGAATGGAAAGGTCCTAGTGAAGCAGATAAGCATGCTTGATGTCCCTATTGGTAGTTTAATTCGGATTAAATTTCCTGGTGCATTGAAAGAGGATGACATTGAGGGAGAGGCTATAAAAAGAAAAAAAAGAAAATAAGGTTTCACCAGAGGCTAAACAGCCAGAGGTAAGATAAAGTAAGAAAAAATCGAAGGCTAAAGAACCTTCCGCTGATGACATCACAATCGCGGTTGCCAATCTTATAGAGGTGGCTACTACCTCGGGTAATGAGATGGTCCCTTTGGTAGATGTGGGTTATTTCTAGCTTACTGTGAATGATATACTTCCTTTGCCATTCAGGTTGTTCCTACTGAAGTTGAAGAGGAAGCAATGAAGTTTTTGGATGGTAATCCACAAGTGAATTTTGATATACTAACCCAGTTTGGATATGACTTGGGCGATGTTGGGGGAGAAGAGGAGGAAAAGAAGGGAAAGGATGGAGTTGATCTCTCCCATCCTTTTCATGAAGAGAATGTTGCTAAAAGAGATGACCAGGAAGAGGAGTTGAAGGATAGACCCATTTGAGCCTGAAAAAGGGAGTAGTGATATTGAAAGTGAATTGCCAGAAGAGAGATATCGTCCGTGTCATATTTCTTCTACTTTTGAGTGGGTTGCTATCTTTGATGGACATCATAAAACCTATCCTGGGTTTTACAAGAATCTATTCGACAAATCTTTAGAGGCTTTTTATGCGGAGGGATTGCGGTACCTTTATATGGCAAGTTCTTCCTTTGTCGCCTGTGCTTTCCTTATCCCTTTTTTCTTTTTTTTTTTATTCTATATTTTCTTCTTAACAAGGTACTTCTGGATTAGGGGAAGCTGATGTCCAAACATTGCCTTAAGTATTAAAATCTTGAGACCAAAACTATTCAAGTCCGAGTTGCTGTGGATAACGAGATCTATCTTTGTGATAAGAAGATCACCAAGATTTCTAAGGATGCCAAAACACCTTTGAGAGAAACGAGGCTTTGGAAAAGTAAATAATAAGAATGTGGCAAAACAAAATATAAACTAGCAAGTTTATCTTCAAAAGTATGTACAAGAAAGTATCTGAGTCATTTCAAGGATGCCTCTCGCTAGCCTCCGCACCTACAACAATGTTATGATACAAAATGGAAAAGAGAGTTGCATGAGTTAGTTTACTAAATAACACGATACATATGATGCTATGTTGTGCCATAAGGTGTAAAATGCTACATATAGGAATGAATGCAATACAACTCGACAACTATTTCTACTTCACTACAACACTTCGACATCTAAAAGATTGGGACTAGCGAATAAATTCATTTTCTTCTAAAATAAGGTTCCTTTATAAACCTATACTATAAATCGCTCCCTTCGTGGAACGTTTATAGTTTATTTCCCTAATCAGATTTTCTGACTTTCACAGTAAGGTACTGAGCCTTCTCTTGGCTATCTTCTAAAACTTCATAATTTTCGACACTTGTCTTGAAAAAAAATAGAAAATGACTCAATACTTTCATGAATGAAATGTAAATTTCCTTCAAATATAACCATGTTCAAATTTCAAAATTTAACAATCAATTTCGTAAAACTTAGTTCTTCACTTCAATTATAAAGTTGAGCATCGGCTCCTTTATATAGAATTCAAAATTTTCTCTTCGCTTCTATTGAAAACTTCATTTACAAAACTTCAAATCCTTTAAAAAAAATTAATTCCAACTTCTCGTTTATCAAAAACATCATTTTGGTTCAAAACATGAAAAATGTCACTTCAATGAATAAAATGCCTGCGCATATGACAATGTAATTCGATATACTTTTAATCATGCTTCATTCTTAAACAAAAAAAAAACAAATTCAAATAACAAACAATTCATCTCTAATTCAATTCAAAAAATATGCTTCAACTTCATAAAATTTACACGTAAGGAACATACATAGACTCACACATATATTGAAATTTCGTAGCCTACTTGTACCTATAATTGCTCTAGAATCCACGCATAAGCCAATCTCCAAAATGCCCCAATTTTATTGTTCTTCACCACAAGGTTTGATCTAAAAAACGAACAGTATCAACCTTAACCTATATACAACAATGGTCTACTCAATACGAGGAATAAGAATAACAACTTTAATTTCGCGTACGAACTAGGCACAAAAATTGAAATATTATGAACAAACAAGGCAAGGTTCATGATTTACCTCAAAATGATCCGAAGATAAAGAATCTGCAACTAGAAATCGTTTTCGGCAAAATAGGGCTTCAAAACTCAAAACATTCGTGCTCCCTTCTTTCTTTCTCTCTCTCTCTAATTCAGATTTTTGGGGGAAAATGTATGAGGAAAATAGTGTTATTTCACGCCACTTATTGTCAGTAAAAAATTAGTTGGATCGATCCATTATTAGATTAATCAGTTCCAACTTTTGGATCGATCCAACAACTAATTGGATCGATAGGACCTATGGGAATTTTGAGTGCTCCCAATTCAGGATGAAAATTACTAAAAGCATTATAATCAACACTAGACATGAATAGACTTGTTTTCCAAGTTTTAGAATATTGTTTGAGTGCTTGAAACTCAATTTACGCGACTTTACACATCTACCGGCAAACTACGACGCAACACCGCATCCAATCTGCTTAGCACCACGAAATCCAACTCTGGTGTTCCTATCAACACATCACGACACTATTCTACTTCTCTTCCATACTTGGCCCGTTATCTTAGTACTATAATGCACGTGCTAACAATCTTAAAGACACGACGTCTCGTAACAATACAACAACACTAAAGCCTCACACTTATACCGCATTCTATACTAATGCAACATGTCTTCTTACTTCAATACTTCTATAAACACGCTAAGACTTTTTAC
The DNA here is from genome assembly GCA_001753735.1 of Embelia ribes. Classification (NCBI taxonomy): domain Eukaryota; kingdom Viridiplantae; phylum Streptophyta; class Magnoliopsida; order Ericales; family Primulaceae; genus Embelia; species Embelia ribes. The sequence goes on from MKEJ01030533.1 coordinate 14,043, forward strand.
TTCTTTCTATAATACATCATGTACTTCCATTCTGCAGTGATGCAATAATAATATTATAATCTTCGATAATATTATTATAAATGCAAAAAATTCACTCGGAATTTCCAAGACATTACATCCTCCCCCTCTTAGAAAATTTCATCCCTGGAATTAGCATGCACTACAAATAAATAAAACCCTTATCGGAATTCTCGAAAAGCTCTGAAAACTTCTCACGCATCATATCTTCACATTCCCAAGTCATCTTTTTGTTGGAACCACTTTGCCACATTACCTTCACTAACCGAATATTCTTCCTTCTTAAAATTTGTTCTTTCAAGTCAAGAATACGAATAGACTTCACTGTATATGAGACATCATGTTCTATGTGCAAATCATCAAAATTCACTACATGTGAACGATCTCGAATATACTTTCTTAACATTGAAACATGGAAGATGTGATGACCACTTGATAATTATGGTGACAACTCAAGCCTATAAGCCACTTCACCAACGGCTTCAAGAATCAAGAAAGGTCCAACATACCTTGGTAATAGTTTTCCTTTCTTACCAAACCTCATAATCTCCTTCTTCGGAGATATCTTAAAAATACATGTTCACCCACCTCAAGTGACAAAGGACGTCATCTCACGTCCGCATAACTCTTGAAACAATTAAGTGCCATTTCCAACCTTTGTTTTATCATCTGGACATTATAAGTCATCTCTTATACCATTTCCAGTCCAAGCAACATACCATCACCAACTTCCACCTAACAAATAGGAGAACGACAAGGATGCCCGTATAAAGCATTTAATGGATCCATCTCAATGCTGGAATAATAACTATTATTATATGCGAACTCTATCAAGCTTACATGATCTTTCCATCCATCTCCAAAATCTAGGACGCATGCCCGAAACATGTCCTTAAGAATTTGAATTATTCGCTCAGACTGTCCATTAGTCTACGGATGAAACGTTGTACTCATCGAAAGGTTAGCCCCCAAGGCCTTCTGAAGACTTGACAAAAATCACAAAACAAAACGAGGATCTCGATTCGACACGATCGATATAGGAGCCCTATGCAAACGTATAATCCCATTGATGTTTATCCTACAGAGTTTTTCAATGAGTCAGTAGTATGCATAAGTATAAAGTAGACAGATTTCGCCAAATGATCTACAATACCAAAATTGCATCACAACTACATCTCGACTTTGGTAACCCTATAATAAAATCCATCGTAATCCATTTCCACTTCCACTAGGGAATGGGCAATGGTTGCAACAACTTACTGGGACGTTTATGCTTGGTCTTAACTTGTTGGTGTGTTAGGCAATGAGATGCAAACCCTTCTATATCCTTCTTTATACCGGGCCACCAAAAGTGATGAGATATGTCATAGAACATCTTCGTGCCATCCGGATGTACTGCCAAATGCGAAAGATGAGAATCTTAAAGAATGCCATCCTGAATCAAAATAGGCACATATAAATGACCCTGGAATTGCATTCCACCATCAGCAGCAATGGTCCAACTATCAAGGCTATGTTCTAAAATAATTTTAACTTGATAAGCATCGGATTCGTCATTAACTCTTTGTGCCTCTATCACACAAGTAATCAAGGCTGGATGAACCTCGATCGTAACTTTAACATACATCTGGTATTCCCCAGATGATACTCTAGATCAAAATTATACTAATCTAAGTACTCCATCCACTTCTTCTGATGCATATTCAATTCACGTTAGGTAAAAACGTACTTGAGAGATTTATGATCGGAAAAAACTTTGAATTTCTCTCCATTTAGATAATGTCGCCAACACTTCAATGCGAACACCACCACACCAAGTTTAAGATCATGAGTCGGATAGTTCTTCTTATGAATTTTCAACTGTTGAGAGGCATAAGCCACTACCTTACCAAGTTGCATCAATACACAACCCAAACCCTCCTTTGATGCGTCACAGTAAATGGTGTAGCTTAGACTTCGCTCTGGAATAATAAGAATTGGGGCCGACGTCAACAAATCCTTCAAATGCAAGAAATACTCCTTGCATTTCGAGTCCCACTTGAATTTCAACCCCTTGCGAGTAAGTTGAGTCTTTAGGGTCAACAAATGAAAAAAATCTCGAGAAAATCGACAATAGTACCCTCAAGACCTAAGAAACCTAAACCTCAAATACCGACTTCAGTCCCTCACAATTAGTAACAGCTTCTATCTTCGAAGGATCAACTAGAACGCCACCCTCGAAAATAACATGGCCGAGAAAATGAACTTCTCGCAACCAAAACTCACATTTCGAAAACTTCACAAAAAGTCTATATTTCAAAGAGTAGAAAGAACAACATACAAATGCTCTCGGTATGCCTTTTCAGTAGGCCAATTGATTAGGATGTCATCGATAAACACAACTATGAAACGATCAATGTAAAGACAAAAAATCCTATTTATCAAGTCCATAAATGTTGTCAGAGCATTACTCAACCCGAACGGCATCACAAGAAACTCGAAGTGTCCATATCAAATACGGAAAGCCATCTTCGGTATATCATCCGAACACATAATTGATGATAATTGGAACTAAGATCAATCTTCAAAAAGAATTTAGAACCCCACAATTGATCAAACAAGTTCTCAATTCTCAGCAAAGGATACTAGTTCTTTACGGTCATACAGTTCAACATTCGGTAATTTAAACACATTCTCACAGTGACATCCTTCATTGGCACAAATAATGTTGGAGCACCTCATAAAGAAGTGCTATCTTGAATGAGCCTTTCAACTTAAGATCATTGATCTACACCCTCAATTCATCTAACTCTATTGGAGCCAAACAATATAACGCAATAGTTATTGGCTCAATGCCCGGAATTAAATCAATAGAGAACTCGATTTCTCTCTTGGGAGGAAGATCACTCAAATCTTCGGGAAAAATATATACAAATTCTGAAACCAATGAGAATTGACTTCAACTCCGAAACCAATATGTCAGAAATGGAAAGACTAACTAACATAAATGTTAGACTAGCCAGCGACTTTCCAAATAAGGAAGTGATGGCTCACACTTTCCTTGATAAAAAAAAATCTCACTCCCGACGCAGTCACCATCAGTACTCTACGCTTCTCACAATCAATAATGGCATGAAAGTGAGACAACCAATATATGCCGATAACAATGTCAAACCCCAACATTTCAAACAATACAAAGTCGTACTTGGAAATATAATCCGCTATCACCAACTCACAATCCCAATACACAGCACCATTATGAAAAATATTCTCCCCATGAGTATTACCATAAATGGGAGTATTCAAATATTCTACAGATGACTTTAACATGCGTGAAAATTGTACAGATATGAAAGAGCATGAAGTACCAGTGTCAAACAACGCGTGTATCCTAGTAGAAAGGAATGAAAGTCTACCTCTCACAATAGATGGCTCAATTGCATTTGGAGCCTGCGGCATAGCAAAAGTACGAGCCTGCGAAGTTTGGTGCTGCTAAAAACCTTCGTAAAATCCCCTACCACCCCTGCAAGAAGATCCTTCTCCCTGATGAGCAGAAATAGACGGAGGAACATATGTCCTCCTCATAGCTACCTCAGATGGAATAGAAGAAAAAGTAGCTCCTCGAGAACTGCTCAAAATTGTAAGACCCTCAGGACAACATTCTTGCATATGTCCCCTATTACCACACCTTCACAATCTGTATGTGCCCCTCTGTGCCACATATACGACAAACATGAGGACGAGAACAATATCGAATGAGATGGCCCTGCTGACCACATGTAACATACCTTGATCCTTAAATGAGTGCGCTAGAAGTAGAAGAATGTATAGGCTGAGAATGCCCACCACAGGAAAGAGAAAAGAATGCATTTTGGGATCTCTTCTGACTACTACCACCTTCAAAACTCAAACCCGAACTTCTACCAACATTACTACCTACTCCGCCACCACAACGAATACTCATAACAACTCTCAAATCCTAATTGGAATGGGAACCAGAAGATTGACCTAGAGGCCTAGGAGGACAAACATCCAGAACCTGTTGTCTCTCGACTAAACTTGCCTCCACTTTCATCACTGCACTTACACAATCTTCATATATTTTGCGGAGTTCCGAAACCACAATTCTCTTAATATAATGTTGAAGATCATCCTTGAACTTACTAACATGTATCTCCTCCGTAGAAACGAGCTTCGCTGCGTAACGAGAAAGGCTCGTAAATAGCTTCTGATATTGTTATACAGTAGAATTCTTCTAAACAAGTCTTGCGAACTCCTTCCGCTTTTTCTACTGCAAAGTAGAAAAAAGAACTCCTTCAAAAATAAACTCCGAAAGGTCACCCATGTAATATTTCCATGGCCATGAATCTCCTTATAATCCTTCCATCACTCTCTCGCTCCTTCGTATAGGAAGAATGGCGCCACGACCATCTGCAAGTCATCATCCACCATCTGGAGTACGTTCAAGATGTGTTCCACCCCGCAAGCCAATGCTCTGCAATAATTGGCTCCTCTTCCTCTGTGAATGTAGGTGGATTCATCTGCCTAAAATTCATTTGAGTTTTTGAGACCGTCGTCTTTGCACTCGGTACACTCCCCGTCCTCATAGTTTGTGCCAAGTTATGCATAATCTCTTCCATAGCCCTCATCAAACTAGTAGCATCCACTTGAGCTCCCCCATCTTGATCAACTCTCACTGTGGCTATGGTGGAACATGAGGTCGAGCATTAAAAAGCTCTTCCCCATATTCCTCCAATCTAGCCTTGCTACTCTTTTCCAAGTCAGGAATACCCCTAGCTTCTCAAATTTTGGCTTTTCGAGCCCGATTACATCTTGTTTTCCTTTCTTCAATATCACGACTCCTAACATGACCACTCCGAGTACCAACTCTATGGCCTCGACCGCCGCAACGTCCACCAATCCTACCTCATCCACGCGTACTTTCTCTAGCCATACATCAGTCCACTTCACAATCAAAAACACAAAAAAGAACATAATTTTAGTTCTCAAACAAATGCCCTCACACTATGCAACACCTTCATAAAAGAAACTTCAAATCTGCTATAAATGCAACTCTTCATGTTGCAAATACAATGTACTCACTAGCAATCATTACTCATGCGATAGTACAACACATGCCTTAACTTCTAACAAAGCAACTACAAGCAAACAACATACCTACACTCTTCACCCTTTCCTACCCTCAAGATACCAAGGTTTATCTAACCTGGTGAAGCTCTGAATCCAACTTATCGCGCCCCGAATCCCATAAAATCCTAGAGGCGAGTGTGATCCCTTTTTAAAGAAAAAGAAACAAAAAATTTGTGTTTTTAAGAAAAGAAAATAAAATGGGATCTACGTCTACAACGCTATTTTCACTTCTCATTCTACAACATGAACTTTATAAGAGTATGCAAAAAGAAAAATATAAATAGCTTGTACATAGCCTGTATATCGACTCAAAAATAAACACCACGTTTTACAACTCCAACGAAGCTACATGCTTGAACAAATAATAATATATACTACCCACAAGTCTACATAGAATATATTACACTTTTGTTCTAGCCCAAAAAATCTCAAGGGCTACAACAAAGTATAATACAAAATACAACTTCTAACTACATCTTGCTTTGAAATCAAACTACAACATAACTTCAACTAAATTACTTCGATGTCCAAAGTAAATAACATAAATGTGTCCAAACAAAATATAAACTAGTAATTTTATCTTCAAAACTATGTATAAGAAAGTATCTAAGTTATCTCATGGATACCTCTCGTTAGCCTCCGCACCTACAATAATGTTATGATATAAAATGGAAAAGAAAGTTATACGAGTTAGTATACTAAATAACACGATACATGTGATGCTATGTGGTACCATAAGGTATAAAATACCACATATAGGAATGAACGCAATGTAAATAACAATGCAATGCAACTCAGCCCTGACTTTTACTTCACTATAACACTTCGACTTCTAAAAGATTGGGACTAGCGACTAAATTTATTTTCTTCTAAAATAAGGTTTCTTCATAAAACTATACCATAAATCTCTCCCTTCATGGAACATTTATAGTTTATTTTCCTAATCAGGTTTCCCGACTTTCACGGTAAGGCACTAGGCCTTCTCTTTGCTTTCATCTAAAATTTCGTAATTTTCAAGACTTTTCCCGAAAAGAAATAGAAAATGACTTAATAATTCTATTAATGAAATGTAAATTTTCTTCAAATATAACCATGTTCAAACATCAAAATTTAACAATCAATTTTGTAAAACTTCGTCCTTCACTTCGATAATAAAACTGAGCATTGGTTCTTTCATATAGAATTCAAATTATTCTCTTCACTTCTATTGAAAACTTCAATTAGAAAACTTCAAATCCTTTAATAAAATCAATTCCAACTTCTCGTTTATCAAAAATGTCATTTTGGCTTGAAACATGAATAATGCTACTCAATGAATAAAATGCCAATACTTATGACAATATAATTCAATATACTTTTAATCATGCTTCATTCTAAAAAAAAAACAAAACGAATTCAAACAAAAAACAATTCATCTCTAATTCAATTTAAGAAACATGGTTCAACTTCATAAAATTTATGCGTAAAGAACACACATAGACTCACACATATATTGTTATTTCATAGCCTACCCGTACCTATAACCGCTCTAAAATCCACTCATAAGCCAATCTCCAAAAAGCCCCAATTTCATCGTTCTTCACCTCAAGATTTGATCTAACAAACGAACATGTATCAATCCAAACCTACATACAAAAATGGTCTCCTCAACACGAGGAATAAGAATAAAAACTTTAATTTCATGTACAAACTAGGCACAAAAATCAAGGCATTATGAACGAACAAGATAAGATTCGTGACTTACCTCAAAATGTACTATATGCTCCGAGTATGAAGAATATGCAACTAGAAATCATTTTCACCCTCGGGAACTAATCAAATTGGGCTTCAAAGCTCCAAAAATTCGTACCCCTTCCCCCTCTCTTTCTAAATCATATTTTTAGGGAAAAATGTATAAGGAAAAAAGTGTTATTTCATACTACTTATTTTCAGTCAAAACTCATTTGGATTGATCCAACTAGTGTTGGATGAATCAGTTCCAACTTTTGGATTGATATGACTGTTAGTTGGATTGATCGGATCTATTGAATTTTGATTCCTTCCACCTTGGGTCGAAAACTTCTAAAAATACTCGTAATCAACACTAGACACCTATAGAAGTGTTTTTCAAGTTTTATAATATCGTTTGAGTGCCTAAAACCCAATCTACGCGACTTTATGCATCTACCACCAAATGCCAACACAACACCGCATCCAATCTAATTTGCACTACGAAATCCAACTCTGGAATTCATCTCAATACATCATGACAATATTCTACTTCTCTACCATACTTGGCATATTATCCTAGTATTACAATGCATGTGCTAATAATCGTAAAGACGCGACGTCTCATAATAACATAATACTAAAACCTCACACTTATGCTACATTCTATACTAATGCAACATGTCTTCTTACTTTAATACTTCTATAAATACGCTAAGACTTTGTACTTCCCTCTACAATGTGTCATGCATTTCCATTTTATAATGATGCAATAATAATATTATAAGCTTCGATAATATTATTATACATGCAAAAAATTAACTTGGAACTTTTGGAATGTTACAGGGGTATTCTCAAGGGTTTGGTGTAGGAATTCCTCTAAGAAAATTCATCATTGTTTAATAAGGTATGTGGTGGTTTGATGATCTAATAGTAATGAAACTTGAGGCTTTGATAGCTTAGATGTGTGGGTTGATGTATTTTAGAGTTTTTAGCATATTTTGTTTGTGTTTGGAGGGATGTTTGGTCAGATTTTATAGATTTTATTTGTGTTTGCCACAAAGCAGTTCTTGTTCGGACGAGATGGCTTTGATCCAAATGAGATACCCTTTCATTCGGACTAGATTGACTTCGTCCAGACAAGATTTATCCTATTCTGATTAATTGATTTATATGATGTTTACATGGACAAAATAATTTAGATGTATATGGTAATGGAATATACCTTGTATATTGCTATAAACAATAGTACTAATTGAATGTTTGGAAGTGACGTAGATGGACATGTGTCGAAATGAAATTTTTAATAAAGAAAAAGACATGTCGAAAAGTGTTAAAAAAAAATAGTTTGTGGATGCATGGTATCAAGTCATTTGGGAGTATGTGTCGATTTTGATGGCTTCGTACTAACCTTGAACGAGTTCCATTGGGACTCAGGATAGGGAATAATATCCATAAGCCTTTACGTGTAAAGTCTCGGGATACAGTGCCCTAGTCGGGATACGGTACTCGTGTCATTTTGTGGTGTAGGAAGTGTTGATGTTTATATTACGTGTAGATTTATATAAGTTTTGCTGGTTGAGGATTTGGATTATGTATCCATATTTACATGTTTTACGATCTATGTCATATTTTTTATGGTTGTTTCATCACTATTGGATACATTGCTAACTTGTACTTGGTTGGTTATATTTTTAAATCATTTTCTTGAAAAATGCCAAGCAGAACTAAGTGAGGCTGACCGTGGGAAACAAGTTGTAGAGTGAAGCTCACTTGAGGATGACAGGGTCAACGAGACTGTGTTATTTTACTTTTTTTCTATTGTTCATTAGACTGATGTAGGTTGTTGGCCAACACTGTAGACTTAGATGTTTCTTATGTTTCATGTAATAAGAGGCCAAAACATGATAAGGGCCGAATAGTGATTAGATTTTGCTGTCTTTAAGTTTTTCATGTGAACTTTTAACTGTTGAATAAAGGCTTCCTCTTTGGATTTTACTTTCATGTTGTTGTGGTTGGCTATTAAAATTATGTGGGCATTATAGAGCTATTGACAGAAAGTGAATAAGGACTCTACGCTCTTTTTCTACCGAAACAGAGGTAGCTAATGTTTCCAAGGCATCTTCATGGGTGTTCTGGGCTTAAATCACTTGTTGGATAGAAAATTCTTCAAATTCAATAGTCACTTCCATAACTTGTTTAAGGTATTCTTCCATTCTTAATGACTTGGCTTAATATGTCTCTGACATTTATTCAGCCACTAGCTGAGAGTTTGTGTTGGCCTTTATCTTTCTTACTTCTAAGTTTCTGGTTGTTTTTAAACCAAAGATTATGGCTTTATATTCCGCTTTGTTGTTTGTAACTGGGAATTCGAGTCGCACTGATTGTTCTGCAGTATTTCTATGAGGATTGATCAAGATTACCCCAATTCCTGATCTATTTTTATTCAATACTCCATCAACAAATAGCTCTCATACTCTATCTTCCATCCCTGAGATCACAATTTCAGGCTCTGCTGAGAAGTCAACAATAAAGTCAGCAAGTACTTGACCTTTAATTGTCGTTTAGGGCTTGTAGATAATGTGATAAGTTCTGAGCTCAATAGACCATTTTGCCATTCTGCCCGATAGATCTGCTTTTTTCAATGCTACCTAAATTGGTTATTTTGTATAAATAATTATGGAATAAGAATGGAAGTATCGTGGATGCTTCTTTGATCCAATCACGAGGGTGAATACCAACTTCTCCAAAGGTTGATCCCAAGTTTCAGAGGTCACTAAGGTTTTGCTGACAAAAAATATTGGTTATTGTTCTGACCCCTTCTCTCTAAATAAGGCAATACTTACAATGAAGCCCAAAAACTTGTTAGCTCTCACCCTGAAGGCATACTTTGAAGCATTCAACTTTAGCTTAAACAGTTATAAAGTCTAGAAAATTGCTTCCAAGTCTACTACATGATCTTCCTTTTCTTTACTCATGATCACCTTGTCATCTATATACACATCTATCATTTTTTCCAAGATGAGGGACACAAATTCTGGTTATAGCCCTCTGATAATTAGGCCCTGCATTCTTCAATCTTAAAGGCATAACATTGTAAGAATAGTTTTCAGAAAGACCTTTGAAGGAGGTTTCTTTATGATCTGCCTGGTGCATGTGAATTTGATGGTATCCAGAATATGCATATAAAAAACTCAAGAATTGAGTAGTAGTTGATGTATCAACAAGTTGATCTATCTTCGAGAGGAAGAAGGGATATTGAAGGCAAGCTTTTTTCAAATTAATGTAATCTACAAACACTCTCCAATTTCAGTTCTTCTTAGGCACCACGACCAAGTTTGCCAGCCATTACAGGTAACAGGCTTTGCAAATTGCCAAAATTGAGAGCAGCTTCTACACCTCCTAAGTTATGGCTTCTTAATGCTCTTTTTTGTAAGTTCAGGCCTTTTGCCATATTGTGCAGAAGTATAGGTTTATATTGAGTTGGTGGCTGGCCACCTGCGGATCAAGTTTTGGCATTTCCAATGAAGTCCATGCAAAGCTATCAATATTACGAAGGATGAATTGAAACAATTCGTCTGCGTTATCAACAGGCAACTCTACTCCTAAGAAGAAGTCATACTCTTCATTTTTTCCTGGTATTTGTTTTTTTACAAGATTCTCCTCTACCTTCTCCTTCGAATTTATACTGGATTTAGTAAGCAATACCTCTTTGTAAAATGGGGTTTTCAAAGGAGGCTTAGTTTCATTCTCTTCAGCTTTTGCATAGGCTGAAGCATAGATCTGAAGAGACCGTTTATCTTAGATGGCTGCATTAATTAATTGTTGGAACTCATGTTGGTTTCCCTTGATAGTCTCTACCCCGTCAAGAATAAAACACCTTACCTTCAAACATAAGGTTGATACTACCGCATTCAGACTATAAATCCATGGTCTTACTATAATTCTGCTGTAGGAGGAGGGAGCATCGATCACTATGAATTTGACAATAATCTCTATTGTTCTCGTTTATACATTTAACCATATTTTGCCTACAATCTTCTCTTGCTCAGAACTGAAGCCGATCAAGGATATCGAAGCCGATGATAGTTGAGATTGTAATACTTTTAGCTTTAGCAATATATGCACAAATAGGATATCAATTGTGCTTCCTTTATCAACTACAAGCTTGTAAACCATGGTCGCTCAGAGAACCACAATAGTAACAATTAAAGCATCATTATGTGGCAAGAACATATCTTCTAGATCTGCTTCTATAAAGGCAATAGGTTGGGAGGTCATACATTGTCTCATTCCCCCAAGGGGATCTTGGAATTGTACGGAGTTTATATAATTTTGAAACCTTAATTTGCGATCATGTGTAGCTTGAGGGTTGGGAACAGTGGAGTAACATTCTAGAAATTCCGAATGAATTTTTAGTTTTTAATAATAATATTATTAATGCTTTATAATATTATTATTACATTGTATGCATAGGCGTAGTTGTTGCGGAATTGTGTGGTGTGGGGTTTAGCATTGGGAAGCATATGGTTTTGGTATTATGAGGCATTATAATCAATACCTTAGCATTTGGTGTTGAAATTAAATTTTTTGGCTTGTTCAAATGACTGTCTGACCGTCAGACAAAGGGTTGGACCTTTGTTGGAAAAATTCAGGGAGTTTGGGCTTTCCAAGGAAATATCCGACGGGGAGTCCAATGGTCTATCTGTTAGTCTATCAGATGGTTGGACATGGCCTTAGAGAGACCAACGGACAAAACTGAGAAAGTGAATTCAAATACTTTTGACTTTTAATACTTGGTTAAAAAGCATTTTCCCTTTTAAGCCACGAAATAGAGAGAGAGAGAGTGGTGGTGATTTTTCTTCTTAACATTCTCCTTCCAATTTCATCTAGCATGGGAGTTCGTCCATTGATCAAAAGTTAATTTTCAGAATCCTTGTTTCGAGGAGAATATTTTAACGTAAGTTTTTCTTTCTATCTCGTTTGTTTATGTTGCCTAGGTTTCTATGCCTTTTTCGTACATCGAAACAAAGTTGATTTTTTTCTTCCTTTCGATGAGTAGATCATTTTCTTACATAGGTTTGTTCCAATCCAAATTTGTTTGTTAGATCGTTTCGGGGGCTAAAGCTTTATGAGTTTTGGGGGGATATCATCTCGATTCGTTCGTTGTTCGACTTCGGGGCTTCAATACTTTCTCATCACTGTTGCGAAGACTACGTATTGATGTAAGTATCATCAATTTCTATTCTCGTTCAATTACCCAATTTTCATATCAAGCTATACATTGAAATAAATTTGTTGAATTTATTTAAGTTTCATAGAAGACTTCTTTGTATAGATTCATTTCATTTTGAAGAGCGTAGATAGACTAATTCAAGAGGCTAAAAGAGCTGAGTTTTGGATTGACGTTGGCATGGTCATTCGATAGCATCTCTGGAGGCTTTCGAATTAAGGTATGGGCTGATAATGGACAATAGTATAAGTTTAAACTTATGCACGTATGTTAGCATGATTAAGTTTTGAGATTGATTATTCATTTATGTATGATTATTTCCCCGTATGCAAACCAATTATTTGTTAATCGAGACATCAAAGTATATGTTTAGTTGTTGTTAAGTAGTCAAGTATGTTATATGTTATAAGTAACATATATGTTGTAAGTAGTCAATGTTGTAAGCTCATAAGTAGCGAAAGTCACATTTTGTTGTGACATGTATGTTATAACTATGGTGTACGACATAGATGTTCATAAGTATTCAAGTATATATCACGCATTCATTCATGTTCATAAATGCAAGCATGTCCATAAGCATTCATACATGTTCATAAGTATCGTCACATGTTCATTGGATAAGTATAAGTTTGGGAAAATGTTTTGACCTTTTTTGATTTTAACAAACTAAAGCAATGAGGCTTACAACCTTATATGGGTATAAGGGACACCCTGGGCATAAGGAACAACCTTTTACTTTTTAAGAAATAGGCATAAGGAACACTCCATTTTAAGACAAAGCAAAAAGATACAGTCCCAACTTTCCTTTTTAGGCATAGTCGAGATTTGTTCTCGTATATGTTCGTAAGTTGTAGGCATAGTCCTAAGCATAAGTTGCATTGGTAATGTATGCATAGACATGGTTGTATTTGTACACCTTCTTTACGTATGAAGGCTTTTTGCATTGTATATATTATGATTATGTTCATTCACATAATATCTGATTTATCATAATGTTGATTTCCGACCCATACATTTCTTTCTATGTACATCGATCTCTAAACTATTTTGTAGGTCCAGAGTTCGGGGTATGATTAATAAGACGATGTAGATGCGGGTGTCTATTTTGTAACTATGGGTTATTTGTAATAAACTTAAGTTGTATTTTGATATGGCGTTGTATGAAAATATAGATATGTTCTTACTCTTATACATGAGGTGAAAAACATATGTGTACCTTTTTTATTATTATTTTTGACAAGCATACAACATGTACTTGTTCTTTGTAAATAGGGCATTTACCTTTAAGTAGTATTATGTTGTTGTTCATATATGTAAGCCTTCTACTATGTTGTATAAGATGTTGTAAGCTGTTGTTTATAAGAAGTATTATAGCTCCTTTGTAGCAGTCAGGAATGGGATGTTGATTTATGTATCTTCTTCCTTTCTTTATCTTTTTATAAGCATGTGCCCTTGAGTATTAAGGTTGGAAATTCGGGGTACGATAAGTTGTATAAGTGTATTTTCATTTATTTTCTTTCTTTTCTATTCTTTCAGTTCATATCCCTGAATTTATGGGAATTCGGGGCGTGACAAGGGGGCGTGACAAGTGGGCTATAACTTGGAGGTATGTATGGTGAGAATCTCAAGTAAGGCCAGAGCCGTTTGATCATAGGGTAGGGATGGTGGTAGCATCTCTTACACAATAATGTTCTTGTTCAAATATCCTTTGTTGGCCCAATTATTTACTTGCCACCTCAGACTTTTACAACCTGTGGTAGTATGACCATGGTCCCGATGATACTCACAATATTTGGATTTGTCCAGACATTCCGGTATGCTCCTCAATGGGCAAGAGGTACCACCCAATCATTACGTTTAATCTCATGAAATATTTTACTATTTGGATTATTAAATTGATATTGGGGACTCTTGACCCACTGCTCCCTAATCCCTTTGCCTGTTGTCCCTTCTAAACTTTTTCGATTTCTTTTCATTCCTTATTTCTTCCCTTTTTGGCTCTTTCACCACATTATGGACTTCCTTATTAGACCCTTGATTCTTTACTTCCTTTGTAGCAATTTTCAATCTTTCTTCTTCGACCTTTGAATATTTATCTAATTTCAGGAAGAACTCATCTATGGACTTAGCAGGCTTCGAATGAAATTTCATATAAGCTTCATCTTACGGGTTGAGGCAGGCTGTAGTACAACCCAAAGCAAAGGTTTCTAGGCACCAAATTCAATCGATCGAGTTATAAACATTTATAAACTTGATAGTGATATCATGTAAGCTTTCATTAGAGCCATTTCTCATCTGCATCAAGGTTTTAGGTCCTAAGGTGGTCTTGAAATTTGTGGTAAATCTTTTAAAAATATTTCCATTATTTGTCTCTAGGACCGAATTGTTCCCGGAGCTTCTTTATCTAACCATTTTAAAGCTTCTTCTATGAAGGTAGAGGAAAATATTTTGAACATAAAATTTTCATTGGAACTTCAGGCAAATATCCTCTGCAAGTAAAGTATCAGATGTATACTAGATCCGACAGAAACTCCATCGTATATAGGGAGAACAAGGGGCTATAGTTCCACGGAGTTGGTTCATAGAGAATATAAGGACTTAGTAGTGCTTGAATCATTCCTCCAATGATTCGTTCTACCTGCTTATCCACCGCAGTTCGGGGATATTATGGCAACTTAGTATCTATCTTTCTTCTTCTGTTGGAGGTTTGGGAGTGGCGACTGATGCTTCCTCGAGGTGGATTGGGGATACAATGAGATCGGGATCTAGTTGGCCTTGCGATTGGATGAAAGTTCCCTAATTTTGCCCTCTGTTCTGACTATGTCTATCTTGAGTTTGATATTACCCTCGAATACCACTTCGGGTTTGAATGCGTGGGATGGGGTTGGATTCCTGGAGTACTCTAGTGACGTGTTCAGGAAAATACTCTTCATCCTCATCCTCACCCGAGATATATTTTTCACTATCATCTTCAAACGGTATGTAACTGATGTATCTGGAGGAGCTAGCAGAGTTAGAGGAACTGGTAGTCCGGAGCCCCGAGGCCCTTGGGTCACAATGCCTACTCCTTTGCACACCATCTACTCTGGGAGAGGGGGATCTTTGCCTTCTAATGAGAACAGAATCTTCCCAATATGCTTCTCCTTTTACTTCGGGAATGGGAAGGAAGGTAGAAGGGTGTTGTCTTGGATCACGGTGCCTATACTCATGGGTGTTTTGATCTTGTTCGGTTGCCAATGTTAGCTAGGGAGGAATCCTTTCCCTATTCTCGGGTGAATGATCAATATCCATAGGTTGATGTTCAAATATGGAGAAAAGGGAGTTGTTTCCTCTTCTGAAAGGTAGCCCACAGAAGTTAATGGCTGATTGAACTTGCTCTTGCACAAGAGAAGCAATCAGAACTTGTAAATTTAACAGTTCAGGAAGGTTATTTGAGGAACTCGAGTTGCTCATTAGTTGTTGGTTTAGCCTTACCTACAATTCATGCAAGATAAGATTTGTGAGGTTACTTCAGGCAAGGGGTCCGAAGGTATAACAGTGGAGGGTAGGGAAAAGATGGGGAATACTATCTGTCCCACTCTAGGAGAAGTTTAAGTTCCAGGGATAGATTCGTCTTTGAGAGTTAAGTCTCGTGTATCATGCGGTAGAGGGGGGGTACTGGTCGTCAGGGGATTCTAACATGTTTTCGGCTTTTCAGAACTACTGTTAGGTGTAGTAGGTTCAAGAAATTAAATGTTTCTTCTTATAATAAGTTCCCATAGACAACGCAAGTTGAACAATAAGTTTCCCGTTTGGGATCAAATACGAACTTCCAAAGGTATATGGTGTAGTTCTGAAGGCTGAATTATTTTTTCCTGAGCCTCAATCTTTCAATTTACTTCTTCCACGTGAGGCTTACTCCAGCTATCAGAGGGGACTATCTAGATCTTACTTCAATACTTGAAAGTGTGATACGGGATTGCCCACTAACTCTCCGATACGTAAGTAAAACAGGATTCTGATGAAGATAAAGTACAATGTACTTAAAGAAAAGTATTAAAATATTGAATGATATAGTTAATGTAGAGAAAGAAAGTAAAGTGTATTTTTAGCTGACAAGTGACAGTATATATAGACAGAGTACCTGTAAAGCTGTTACAGAATATTAACTCATTAGTTCCTGAATTACCTATTAATTTGAGCGTGTGACAAAAAATTTGTTTTATTTACGGTAACGATCTCTTGGTTTTATTTTATGTATAAATATACACTTATCAACTTTATTAATTATTCATTTTTTGTTAATACTCTTTCATTTGCTGATCCATTATTCGGCACACCTACTCTTACTAGGACTCCTCGTTGTACTCCAATGCCAATGTACTAAAGGGCACGTTATTTTAGTTTAAAAAATATGTTCTATTCCTATAATACATTAGCATTGGAGTACAGAATTCAAGAAGTGTAAACATTGGAAAATGAGTGTGTACCGCTATTAAAATTAGTTTAATAGTGAGATATTACTTTTTAGTTATAAAAATAAAATTTTATAATAAAAAATTTTAATAATAATTTTATAATTTTATTTATAAAATTTTGTTTTTATAGCTGCTGACATTTACATTAATATGTTAGATATTTCAAATTGCGGTGATTCTATAAACCCAAAAAAGTGAAAATCAATCCATAGCTATGAATGGGGTTACACAGTAAAGAAGTAGGTTTATTTATGGGAGTTGTATACAATGAGGCGAGTCTCACATGAGCACCGAAAAATTAATATATATTTTTAGAACTTCTATCCACTAAAAAGCTAAGTCAATTACTATATATTAAGTATCTTTTTCTTAGATTTATATATGATGTGAGATTATGTATATTCCAACAATCTATCACTTGCATGTCACAATGTTGAATCCCTCCTTAATTTTGATCTTTCACTCTCTAGACATGATGTTGCCATTATTGTATCCGTAATTCTGACGATAACTCCAACCATCTTGCCATATGATTGCAACAATACCTTCGACCGCATTGTGATTCTTGCACCCATGACTTTGGCGTTTGTCATGTAGTTATCAACGCCATCGTATGTGAAGTCTAAGCCACAATACACATTTAAAACTCATATTCACATAAAATATTAAATCCATTAAATAGTAAACTCATTAGTGTATGTTAATTCTTTTTTTTTTTTTTTGATTTTTACCTGATTTGAGATCAAGCATCCCAATAGCTTACACGGCCAAAAAATCGAAATGATTGTAACAACGAAGATGGCAAAAGATTTGGATTCATTTATGTTCTTGAAACAGGAAAACGACGTTTTCGGTTTGGTTTTAAGTCCATCTATAATTTCTCCAAAAGGGTTCAAGCAAAGTGTGAAATCCTTTAACTAATGTATACTAAAGTTTGTGCCCTGTTGGACCACTATATATCAGACCATATTTTTCTTTGAAATATCTTGATTGTCTCTTGATATTTCGCCTTGATCAGTGGAATTGTCAGCATAAACGAATATTCAAATTTAAAGTGTTAGGGAGTTGGGCTTTTTTCGAAGGAAAATCTTCATGTGAAGATAATACCACCTACTATATATATATATACACGTGCGTGCGCGTGCACGCACGCGCTTGTGTGTGCGTACTCGGGTCGGGGAAAGCCGAAAATAAAAAATGGGAATGGTGGATGGCGTAAAATTTATTATGAGATGCTAAAATATAAGATATTTAATAAATTTTTCAAAATCACAGAAAATACTATAGTCCCTTGGTAAATCTTCAGTTCTACCATATGTTGGGAAAACTTTTTTTTTTTTTTCTCGCCAAAAGAAAAATTATTTTCCATCTAAAATCTAAACTTTACTTCTTACTGCAAGGACTATTTGGTTACAGTTTTAAAGCTTTAATTTTTGTATTTTTTTATTTAAAATATTAATAATATTTA